>JAPSES010000236.1:4301159-4316162 GCA_029822895.1 Maxillicosta whitleyi
TATATATATATACACACATATTAGTGCCGTCAAACAATTAAGATTTTTAATCTGACAAATCACAGGGTTGCTCTGGAATTATTTTTGATTAATCATGATTGAATATCATTCATTTTTAATCTACATTAATTGTGATTAATTTTGCATGAGCAAACAGATGCGAGAAAGAAGGGAATATATATGGACTTAACGTGTTTATCTTCAACAGTTTCAACAAAACAACTGGAAACAACTGTTCTGTCATGGTTTTTTTTGTCCTCATATTTCCATCCAGAGGGCCACCGTGCTGTTTAGTGTCTTCCATCTTTATGGGTTGGATCTGCTGCCTGTCACTACTGGTTCAACTGTCGATTTGCACATGCACAAAGTTAACTCTACTTGGACAAACTGCTCCACATAACATGAGTTGCCAGAGATGTTCAGAGTCATTCTGCACTGCAGATGGGTTAATTGCAGATTAATCACAATGATGGATTAATCCACATTAAGTTTGACAGCCTTAATACATATACATACATATACACAAAAATACTTTTGAAGTAACTATTGTATTGATGTTTTTATGTCATAACTAATGACTACAAAATAAACTCATTTTCTGTAAAAATAAATTTTAAAAAATTAACAGTATTTTTGCTACAACAATGGAGCAAAAGAATAAAGCACCTTTTTAATACTTTTGGGTTATACTTTTTTTTTTTACCAATTTATCATTTGTTTCAACAGTTTGAGAACCTAGTAGAGATAGTGTCATTTTTTATTATTATTATTATTATTATTATTAAATAGAGTAAATATAGTTTTAATATAACAAAAAGTTATGGGGAAAGGCTCCACATTAGAGGGCAGCTGTTCTTCCTTTGCCCCATGTAGATCCACCCAGTTTAATTGTATTCTGCTTAGCCTCTGCCAGTCTGTCTGCCATTTGTGAATCTGTTTATATCCAATGCATATCTTTACATTTTGTTGTCAGTTTAATTTTTGCCTAAATAAATGAAAACTGTCAAGAAAAGTAATGATGAATGAAATAGTCTGTGAGAACAACAGACAGAAATTGACTTAAACTTGTATAGACACTAACCCTTCCTTGAATAAAATGCACAAATTGTCATTAACATAAAAGTACTTTCCAAATTCTAAATATCTCCTTGAGACAATTTTGTCATTGATTGTGTGTGTTTTTTTTTAGTCAGTCAATTGAACTGAAGAAAAATAGAAGAACAAGTAACAAGTTACTGAAAATATTAAATTGAATAAGTAAACAAAATAGATGGAGTTCAATGGCCGACAGACAACAAAATGGTAAATCCATGCAATTTATATAGACAATATGCTGAAAAACACACTAACAAACCTAATCCACTCTCACAACTATAAGATTTGCTTCTAAATAAACACATATGCACTATAATAACATTACTCTGGAGTGTGTGCTAACATAACCTTTTCCCAGCATACATTGTGGCTTATGACAGCAGGTCATAAATCAGACCAGTGTCACTGAAAGCCATGATTATTCAGCCAGTATTCATTAACTAAGAACCAGAAAAGGACACATCTATGTGAAATCCAGTCAAACAGTAATAAAATTAAAGTCATTCAGTCATCAGTGTCATCAGTGTATTTTATGCACTAACAAGTTAAATGTGTTAAATGTGATTCATGTCTGTACTGGGTCACATTATTGCCAGGACTCAAAGGAAGTAATAAACTGTGGCCAGTAGGTGGCAGAGAAGGCCATCAGTTGGACATATACTCAGTAATAATAGGTTATAGAAATTGTAGTTAAGTTAAAAAGAACAGTTTCTTTTCATTGTTGTTGATTAGAGAAAAAAAGTCTTTTTTTTTTTTTTTTTTAATTTTCAGATATACAATGATCATGTATTGATCCTGAGTTCTATATCAAATTACACTTCAATTAAACTAGAAACTTAATTCTAACATAATTAATTAACATGCATCACCAAAAGAACAGGCAGGAGCATCTGTGCAGAGAATAGAAAATGTGCAAGAGGTAAAGCAAGAACTATAGTGAGAAAAAAAAAAAAGCTGCAAATTAAGTGTCTTTTTTTTTTTTTTTCCAAGGACACAAATAATGCTACCACTTAAACATGGAAAGCATTGTCAGGAAAGACATGGATTAAACTGTAAAGAGTATTTAAAGAACAAGGGCCACAATGTGACAAACATACAGAAATAAAAGCATGTAAAAAAAGAACTCAAAGTGCGCAGATAAAGGCTTTTATGTTTATGGTTTTAAAGCTTTAAGGCCAGTTGGGACATTGTGGTTTCATCCGAAACATATTTGAGCATTAGTGTGATTTCTTTATCTAGATTATGGGTCAGCAGCCTTTACTATCTAAAGAGCCATTTTAGGACAGAAATAAATAAATAATAAACTGTCGGAGCCCAAAAATATCCTATATGTTTTACCTCAAAGTGGTGACTATTTAAAAAAGCTCTTTGGGATTAGTTTGTAGAGAATATGTCGAACATAAATCAAGGTTTCAGTGCAGTTAGAGAAGTACAAAGAAAGTACAGAACTACACTGAAGAAAATAATGACATTTGTGCAACAAAAATAGACTGATATTCGCATTGGTGTGTACAGATGAATACCTTCTGTGTCATCAAATAAAACATAGACTATATTCACCACTGCTGCAACATCTATTTTTTATTTTTATTCATTTGGAGTGTAGTTTACATTTTTACAACTGCATACTATTAGAATGACTTAATTGTTGTAAAAATAACAGTAGTTACATGCACTTGTATAAAGAAACTTAACCATTGTATTCATATGATTTTTTTTTTTTTTTTTTTTTTTTCATTTAGTGGCTTGATCACTGTATTTATAAGCTTGTATGAATTTGAACTGATTTTGCTGTTGTGTTTGTGTGCATTTGCATGAGCTCACTGTATTTATTTTAATTCAAAGAAGTTTGATTATCATTACTTGTATGAAGTATTATGTATTTAAAGACACTTAATCTTATTTAAAAGTTACTGAAATGATTCTCCTCACCTATCGTGTGATATTGCAATTAATACCCTATATAGACAGCTGTGTGTCATGTTCCGTCCCATGTCTGATGAAGGGCTGTGACCCCAAATGTCACTATTTATGGAGAGAAACATTATTTGGGAGCTCATAGGTTGTGTGGACCTTCTGATTATTTCATCTGTTTTTTTTTTTGTTTTGTTTTTTTTAATACCGTACATATTTCAGTGACTGGAGGTGCATGTCAATGATAGCAAATTGTGTTTAAAAAAAACAAAACAAACATTACCATATCTTTTTTTTTTTTTTTTTTTTTTTGCCAAAGCCACGTGGAGGTACATTAAAATGAGCCAAATGTGTTCCTGGAGCCACAGATTTCCCACCCCTGATCTAGATGGTTACAAACATCTTTCTTAGCAATGACTGATATGATACATTAGAATAATTACTGGGAACAAGAAAATAACAGTACAAATCCAGTCCTGAGGCCAGTGTGAACACAGCCCCTAGTGTTCAACTACCCACACTGCACCAAGTTGTCACCTTTTTCCAGGAGGACTGCGCACTAAAAGCTTCTGATTCACAGAGACTGGAAGAAACATAGAAGTGTCAACACACCAACTAATAATACATGATGCTTTTTATGCCTGTGCTGGAGCTCTGGGTCGCCATGGCAACTGCAGGCTCAGCTGCCACACAATGGTGGCATACAACATTTGGCTGTTGACTGTATATGCACAGAGGAGAGGTTGCATTGCAGTGACTGCAGAGGACCACCATGCGGCAGGAAAGGCTTTTGTTTGGTGTGAATTTTGTGGCACACTCATCTTTGACAGGAACAATGCGAGTGTGTGTGTGTGAGTGTGTGTAAGTGCATGTCTGCAGGGATGCAAGGAGTCAAGGAGTACCACATAATGCAAAGCACTGTATCTACACACAGATAGCAGTTTAGGTAGATATGGTATGTTTAATTCAGGAGTTTCTGTATGTATAGTCTTTAATTACTTGACTTCATTATGTAGAATGTGTTGTTAGTTTAATTTCATAATGGCCCCGGTGATAATTTTCCAATGATGAAAAATGAATTAACAGGGTTAGGAGGGTAAAGTTAAAGAGATTTCACAATTTGGTCTAAAATATGACTTGGGCAATTATGCTATGAGGCTCACGTTGGCTCAACTCATGATAGTTCACTCTTACACTTGTCTCTCATATCTTAATTTTCAGTCAAACTCTCATAGTCTGACTCACTCCGTCCTCTCTCACACACACATACACACAAACATACATCAAAGTGCTGCTCTGAGTAAAGATGGAACAGGCTTCTTTGATCTCTCCCTGCCGACTCTGATTAATGTGTGGATTTACAGTGCAGACCTACAGGGACCTGGCAGCCATGACACTCCTCTGCTGCACAGGAATTTAGTTTTTCCCCGCAACCAGTCTCATCCCTTAATTTCACCCGTTGCCCCAATCATGATGCTCTCTATAACAGGGCTCCCAGAAGAACAGAACAAACCCAGGCTTCAACCTTAAGCATCCAGCCCAAATTCTCTAAAATCTCAGCACTGTCATGAGCCACGGGATGGTGTTTTCTGTATCTGTCCAACAAGAGAGATCTTAGAGTCTGCTGTGAAAAGCCTTTCGCCCAAAGCAAACCTCGCTTCATCTTAGAAGAGACAGAAAGTTACATGAAATGGCCGTGGAAAATGTATAATTCAGTTCGTCTTGGCAGTCACCTTTCATGGTGAGTACAGTGTTAGTGTTTGGTGCAAGGTTCGCTGACACTGACAAGAAGTTGTAAAAATTTAGCACTGAGCATCAAAGGAAGTGTTTGCACAGAACACACTCCACATTGTGCTTTATGCATTGCACTCCAATTTCATCACAATTCCAGCCAAAATAATAGGTAAACAAAATCCCCATTCTTGAATTTATCTCTATTTTTTTTCCAATGTCAAAACCTCTCTCATTGCTTAACTCCTTATCTCTCTCTCTCCATTTTATCTCCTCTCACTGCAGTGCAATGCAGATTTTTCACAGGATGGAGGTATGGTTGGGATAGGCGGGGCCCATGAATAATTGTTGAAGATATTTTCACTCTGACCCACTTTGGAGTCCCTTTTACCCCCCTTAAAGGTGCCGCAGCCCTACTCTGGCTTAAGTCAACATAGGATATCGTACAAAAAAACAAAATGAAGTTGTATTGTCTGAGCTTTTAAATTAAATCTGTACACCTATTGAGGAAATATCAAAGAATTTCTGATAATACTGTTGGTCTTATGAGACAGCTTACCTGCATCACACAGCTTTACAGAAACATGTTTAAGATTTTGAGTATTTTCTGTAGCAAAACCTTACATCCCAGCTAGAAGCTATCAAAGCATGTTGCTAAAAGTAACAGCTATGATGCTTATTTTAAACACCATATGGGCTATAGAACAACCTGCATGGATGTGTGAGATACGGATGTGCACTCACTGACGTCCCCAGAGCAAAGAAACATTAAGAGCAGCAGTGAATTCCAAGGTACCTGTGCTAAACCACATGAGGGATTAATTTAGGTTTGTCTGTGCTGCTGAGGAAAGGGTCAGGGGCAAAAGAAATACATACCTACACTATATTTAGAATATTTTTTATTGCTTTTCATAATGCAATCTTTTCACTTACATGGAACTGAAGATGTGAAGTGCTTCTCAAAGCTGCAACACTCTATTGGGAAAAACTGAAATTTTATCTTGCAGAAACACTACATTTTGTTTGTGTTGTGTTTTCTAAATGATTTTTGCATTTTAGCAAAGTATCACCCTCCTCCTACCACATTATTGCAACTGGATCAGTGTATCTGTATGCTCACACATGTAATGAAAGAATAAAGCTAGAAGATTTTACAACAGGCATGTCCTCTAGAAAACCAGCAATGCATTTTGGTCCTCCGCAGAAGCCTGGGAATTTCACAGCCTTAAAAAAAAAATGTAAAAAAAAAATCTACTGCAAAGGATTCCATAAAAGATAGATAAAATAAATGCATCTGATAAAAAATATCATGCTATTTTGTCCAAATTTAATGAAAAAAAAAAAAAAAGGTGATTTTTTTTTTAAACTTTCCTGAGTGTCTCAATCCTGTTTGAAGATGATGTAGATCTATATTTGGACCAAGATTTAAGATTTTTTCAAAGTAATTCTTCACCATCACTTTGAGAGAAAAAAAAACAAACACATCACACATACTGCATTACAGCATCTAACATTGTGATCCAGAAGATGATCCAGAATTGAATGAATATTTTCATTGTCATTTCTAAATCTGCCATTTTTGATGTTATTCCTGATCTTGGTATTGAATTGCACTTCACCTATAACCAGTTCATACTCTGATAATAGAGGTGGCAATATGAACACTGAGATCTCACCCAATCTACTCCATGTAACTTCAAAACAATTGATGATAGAAACATGCATTTGTGATGGGCTCTGGTCCTTCAGAGGATTAAGTGGTTATGGGAACAAAAATAATTTACAACTGGAAAAAAAAAAAAAAAACACATTGTAGTGTAAAGTCCCTTTTGGAATGAATAATCCTTTTGTAATTCTTAGAAGTTACATTATAGCGCATGTGCTCCACTGAAGACATCAGACATGACATGAGCTTAAAGACAGGCCTAACACTTGGCTTGAACTTGTACTTTGTGACTTATGCATCATCTGTGTGTTAAAGAGGCTGTGGGCTTATGTATTCTGTTTTAACGCTGCACAGTTTGAACACAAACACAACTGTTCATAACAAATGGTTTATTTATAATGTAAGAGTGTTGAACTTCGCAGGCCGCGCCATCCTCGCAAAGACTTTGAACAATACAAAAGAAACTATCAGATTGGAACATTTTACATAACTTCACATTTCTGCAGAACAGTTTGGTTCTACCCAGACGTCAGGTCTTTGAATTATGAATGGTATAAAGCTGATCTCAGAGCCCAACAGCTTCTGCTCAACTCATCCTCTTCCCATAGCTCCTTCCTCTGCGTCCTTATCGTTTTCAATTCTCCTTCTTCTTGAATCTTCTTCCTTGTCTGCTCTGTAATGATTTAATGACATTTGTTCACTGTCAGGGCTTTAAAGATAAATAACAACACACAAACCACATCACAGATATGATATGAATGCAAAACTGACCTGATATGTGATGTGCTGGTTTAAAGGGATCTGACAGGTCTCCACCAGTTTCCACCTCACTGCCTCTGTTATCTCAGTTTGCCTATTCATTTCCAACCCCTGCCATATTTCTCTGCCTTTGTCTTTTTGCGCAATAGTTTCTCTTTCTGCCTCCATCTTCCATGCTTGTTCTTCTCCACCCCCACAGTTTTCCTTACATTTCACAATGTGAAAAGTCACCCAGAGTTTTCCTCCTAGGGTTTTTGCGGACAGGAAGTCCATATTTAATGAAGTGATTCTCTTGTTAAAATGCTTTTAAGTGCTCCTGTGCAGGGCTCGGGGCTGGAGGGGAGGCGGGGAGGAAGGGGCTGAGGCTTTTATTTATTCATTGGGCGGTTCAGTGCCTCTTCCTTGCTCCGACTCTGTGAAGAAGGGAGAGGATTAGAGGAATGAATCCCCCCCAACACACACACCCTTGCTTCCCTTCCTCCCTCTCCCTCGCTGACTGTATTCTCTCCCTCGGGGGACACCCCTGCGTCAGTCCACATTAACATCCATCAGAGCATGGTGCTCTAGCCTCTGTCCCACTGAGCCGCACATACATGCATGAATACATGCGAGCACACACAAAAAAGCACTCCCACATATGTACAAATGCACACAAATGTGCAAATGGAGTGCACACACAGAAACATGGCGTAGCAGCAAACACATCCTCACACACTCCTCGTAGTTATGAGTCACACACACAAAGTGTCTTCGTCACCCTATTGCTGTTCCTGCCTTAAGCTCCACTCAAATTCAGATTTGTTTATATGCTACATTGAAATTGGTCTTGTTTCCAGAGAGCCCTCCAACATTAGAGTTACACAAGTGCAGCTGTCCCCTACTTGATCAGTAGACATATTTGAACAAGTTTGAAGAAGCCTCTGAAGACTGTTGGGAAACAGAGGAGAAAGGGGACACAGAAGAAGTGAAAGTTTCACTGAGTGAAGGCTGAGATTGCGCGTTGTGCTGATTCCTCTCCTCTTTGTGTGAAGTTTTAGGCTGTCTCCCTCGTTATCTCTCTTCGCTCTCAGAATGGGAGGGGAGCAGAGAGTCGAGCTGGATGAGAGAGGCATATCATTAACCAAGAGTGTTTCTACAACAAAGCGCAGACTCCATCAAATCCCACTCATTCCCACACACTGGTGTCACACTCATCATTCTCTTGCACTGAACTGCTGTGTGAAAAAAAATGCCCTCATTTGTCGAAGGCACACATCATTTTTTTGTCAGCACGCCTAATAGAAATTCCTTTTAATATTTTCCACTCTGAAATCTTTGAGAATTTAGAGATACTAATACTCACATCTAAAATTGGATTGTATTTGTAAGGTCTTACTGCTGTGTTTGTCTGCTTGTGTGTGTGTGTGTGTGTGTGTGTGTGTATATAAGCATATGAGCTGGACTGTAGCCATGCAGATGGATGCAGATTGTTTCTAATTCACCACGCTGACCTAGATTTCTAAAACCAGGCAAATAAAATGAACGAAGCCGCTCCATGACAGCACACACAGCTAAAGACACAAACCTGCACCTCCCTCTAATGTGTCACAAAATCCCTTCCTTTCCATTCATTGCTTCACTTTAAAGATTGAGCATCTGATCAAATCCATTCACACCAAATCACATATCTGTAATTTCTCCCCTTTTTCTCATTTCAGAGCGTCCCTTTCTCTTCTCTCATCTTGGAATCTAACATCAAACTAAAATGTTAAAATGCAAATTTCCCTTCCCAGCTAGCTCAGTTCACACAAACTTATAATTGGATTCTGTCTATTAATATAAAAGCTTTTTTCATCTCTATGATTCGATTTCATATTAGTCTTTCCCCGGCACACGCAAATCGACACCATTTTGTGATAAGACAGAAATACAGAGGAGGACAGTCAGGACAGTTGTCTTCATTAGCATAGAAAAGTGCCTTATTGATTCAGAAAGACCAAACCAAGGTAGCATGGTTAAAATGAGCTAAGAATTAATTAGCAACATAATGAAACTGTGCACATCTGCCTGGTTAGTTCGGTCAGTGAGTTTCTTCTTGACACTCTTTTCCACCTGATTACATTAACTTTTCCCCCGTGTTTGCTCTCATTTGCAGCGTTGTAAGTTTGATGGGAGATGCAGAGACTGCAGGGGTAAAGCTGCACTGTGCGACTGCAGGCCTATTTAGCATGTTCAGAGTGAGAAACAAAGAAATTCAGGCAACCGAAAGAGGTAAAAGAAACAGAGCAGCAGGGAATCAGCGTGCAGCAATCGGGAAAGAGACAGACGGTCTGACGTAGAGCACCAGATGCTACGTGGGAGGGTTATTTAATTGATTATATCACACCTCTTTCCCTCTTGTTCTCTATCTTTTCTTCCTCAAACACACACACCTTCACAATCACATATAGTTTATACATGTGTACACCATATTTGCCCTGTCATCCTCTTATCATTGCACAGACACACTGCCCACACATCTTTTTCTGCTCTGTCCTTCCTACCTTATGCCCCTCTAATATTGGAGACTTATAGCTTGTGCAACTTTACAAAAAGTTTTTATAAAGTTGCTTCTTTCAGAATGATGTAGGAACAATGAAAATAAAAAAAACAAAGAAGTGTTGACTTCAGGATGATGAACAATAGGTCGGGTTTTTAAGCTTGTTTGAAGAGAACCAAAAAAGAAGAAAACATCTCAGTTATTGTTTGGTCGAGCTGGCTTCCATACTTGTGCCAAAACGATTCTTTCAATACTTGACGAAATATTTTTTGTTTTTTTTTAATTGCTAAAGCACATTTGAACTTGTAACAGAACATTATAGTAGAACTCTTACAATAGCACAGTACATTTTTGCCTAAATATTACAGTCTCACAATAAGTCGCTTTTACACAACACTTCTGTTACGGGAATATTTCACCTTTATTCTGGGACGAAGTTTGAGTAAACAAAATGGTGGGATCATTTGGTCCGTCCTTTATCGCAGCTCTGTAACGTCTCTGAAGGCAGTAACAGCATCGTGATGAAGCTGGAATAGTGATTCTGGAACACTACGTAAAAAGAACACCTCTCGTACAACCAAGGTAGTCTGGCGAGCGCCAGACTAAATCACAAGTAAGATTTAGTGTTGTTCTGCTGGTATAATTGTTTTTCCAATTAACCTATCAATTTCAATGTTTTTTTTTTTTTGTTTGTTTGTTTTTGATGGCTACATTCAGACTGTAGGCAAATGTGGCCCAAACCTGATTTTTTTGTGACCCCATCCAATCCGTTAGAGACTGTTTGAACGGCACAAATCCGATTTTTTAAAATCCAACCCAGGCTCCTTTCACATGTTTTCTTAAATCTGATATTTTGTAATGGGACTTCGGTCTGAATGGCCAGGTTGCCTTTGTTCAACCTTTATGTCATTGAAATGTGACAAAAGCCACAATCCTGTGTTCTGGGAGGATGAGTGTTGGGAATAACATATTTACTTCTGCTTGATCACGTATTACATCAGAACCTCTTTTGTACACGCAGGTCACTCAAAACTGATAGAAGTTGCATTTGATGTTTATATGAACAAGCGCAGACAAAAATCTGATTTCACCAAAAAACATTAATTGTGCATTAAGACCTGCTGTCTGAACATAGCTGATGTCTCAGTTTCTGGACTCAACAAAAGCAAACATTCAACTGTCAAGATAAATGTTATCAGAAAGGTGCTTATCAACTCATCCTGTCAACCCAGAGGCTCTGACTCTAATAAAAGGTAGAGATGTGAGTCTTTTTTCAGCTAAACCCCAGAACTGTCAGTGAGTCTGAGTAAATAAAAAAAAAACACAATTCAAAAGATAAAACACACTCACAGTTAAATAATACTGGTGTGTTGACCCATGGGTTTTAGATGTGGTGGTTTTTATGCTGTTTATTCGTGCATACTGTACTGCATTTGTCTGGCAGTCATCATTAAAGTTGTCTGGGAATAGCAACATGACTGCAAGGCTACTGTATTCCAAAATTATTAATATCTCCCAAAATATTGGTCCTATCAGGTTGCCATTTTCACTACTTTAAAACATTCAAAAATCCATATGCATGCCAAACTGCAGCAGTCAGCTTTTTCCAGATTTGGTGCGATTCCCAAGATACACACACAAAGGCCATAATGTAATATATTATCAAACCCTCAAATGCTTTAGTACTGCAATTATTCAAGGTTTTAAGATTATATATAAATCTGTCACCAGGGAAAGTCAAAACCTCTTCTTGCCTCACAGACCAACTCACACTTTCTTTTTTTTATGCATACACTAAGTTCCATGGGATCTGCAATACTCAGTAGCTGGTACTTCTGGTGTCATGACTGGTATCAGAGGCGTGAACCCAAATGCAGAGTGGAAGGAGCCGTGGACTTCAAAGCAAACTAGTTTTTTGTAAAAATTAACAGAAGAACAAACTGATGCAGAATTCAAATGTCCAAAAAATAAATAGATAAATAATAATAATAATAATAAAATAAAATAAAAAATGTAGTTCACGAGGGCGAATGTACAGGTGGGGCAGGCGGAAGCAGAATCCAAATCCAGACAAGGTAAAAAATCCAAAACACACAGAGGTAGGCAAAACGGGCCAAGACTTGAACTGAAATGCAAACAAGGACTCTACAGACATGAACTGACGTGAGCAGACGAAAACTTACACAACAGACATGAACTTACATAGCAGACGAGAACTCATGATCAGACGGGAACTGACGAGATGAACCAACAGAGACAAAGACAAGACAGAGTTTATAAGAGGGGGAGGAGACACAACAAGAAACAGGTGAAATACATAAGGGCTAATTGGGGACAGACACAGGTGGGGATAAACAGGAACAGGAAGTGGATTGAATACATCACACAGGAGGGAAAACTACAAAATAAAACAGGAAAACACAAGACAAGGACCAATGACTGGGGGCAGATGTGACATCTGGACCTTTTGATTCACTGTATTTTACATAATCTGCTATGTTCCATTTGCAAATGGCAACTACAGTCATCTACAGTATGCAAACCACATCTATGATACCGAAAATCCATTGCATTAGCATTAGCAAATGTTAGCTCACTGGCTTTGCTCATAATCTTCAAAGACCTGAACAGTTACCAAATGTATCTATTGATCTAAATAAAACGTTTAACAACTGTCGAACCATTAATCCTATCAATACATCGAAATTATTCAGATAAAACGCAGTAACTCACCTTTTCATGGTCATCAGATATGGCTCATTTGGACGTTCAGAGGTTCTGTAGTGAACGTGGAAAAACACCTGTTCTGCCTCAAGTTTTACTTCATTTATGCGTACAGACTCTTATTTTGAAACTCATGCTTTTATTTTGACGCTCCACACGCACTGTTGTACCATCGCCCTGGGGCTCTGCGTGAACTGTGCACGTACTGTAGCTGAGATGAGAAAAGTGAAGCGAAGTTTCCAAGCCATGCAGAATCAAACTTTGTGTAACTCCTGCAGAAGCAACACCTGTATGTATTAATCATCCTCTTGTCTGTTTAGTAATTTGACTTGTAAATGTGTAGTTTATGAGGTCGTGAAGTTATATTGAATTTGTTAGTAAGATGTTTAAGCTAATTCGACAAACACAACTGGTGAAAAGTTTTAAAACACCCCCATTTTTTCCCAGACTTTCATTGAAAATGATGCAGTTTAATGTTTTAGTGTACTCTGAAATTAAAACATAGAAGAAATAAACAACTGAAGTTAAAAAAGAACTCATGGAATCAGTTTAGAAAACGAAATGCATTCTAAACGTTTGACTCAAAGTATCTACCTTTGGCAGATATAACAGTTGAACAGTCATTCTTTCTACAATGGAAATCAAATATTGTTCATAAAGTTCTTCCAACTGTTGCAGAAGTTTCCATAAATGTAGATGTCTTTGCTTCCACTCTTCTTTCCAGTTCATCCAAAACAGCTTCATTGCTGAAGAACTGTTTAAAGTTGTTAACCCATTTTGTGTTTCCTGAAACAGGCCTTTTTGTCTAATTCTGAAACGTATATTAGTTTTTAGTTTTGGTTAAACTTATCTTTATATTTATATACCTCTGGCAGTTCAACACTTACCTTTGTACCATGTGAAGCTGTTTATTGGACTTGAACTGCTTGAATTTCAGTCGGTGTATTAAAACTTTTGGCCGAGAGAGAGAGAGAGAGAGAGAGAGAGAGAGAGAGATGCCATTTAAGTTTATAGTTACATTGTTGCATTCTCTGTGAACATGCATGTCATCAATAGACACAAGTAATATATTTATTTTGTTTTTATTTTGTATTTTCACTCTGTTTCTGCCAAACAAACTAAGCAAACTCTGCCAACAGCTAAGAGGACAAATCTTACATCATCAATTCAGAGTTTAGCTCGCTGTTTAGCTCAGACAAAGTACAGACAAGGTAGCAATGAAAGTACGCCATAATCGACCGCAACATTGATTCACCAAAACCATTTATTTAATTTACTCTATTTTGATATGATTTTACTTTGAGCTTTTATGAACATCTACATAGTCAATTAATTAACCCATAAAGACCCAAAAATCCATCACTGACCAAAACCGTCCACTGATGTCACTGTTTAATACCTGTTGATCCTATCAATACATGTCAATTATTGGTGTAAAATGCAGTTTGTCATCTTTTCATGGTCATCAGATGTTCAGAGGCTCCGTAGTGAATGTGGAAACACCATCATCTACAACATTGAACCATCAGTAAAACCCATGGAGTTGGATCGATGACAGCGGATGGAAGTGCTTGGTTTAAATTCAGGTAATGATATATTTTACTGAAAAAGTCACTTTTTCTGCAGTTTTCTCTGTTTTTATAATAACCTGCAACTTTAATCTGAGCTTTCATACAGCTGTGGAAAAAATTACTTGACATAGAGAATGCATAAATGCAGTCACGTACTAACTCCTGTGTGTATCATGTGACTAAAACAGACAGGAAAGAAAAAATGGAATGTCTAAAAGCACTGTTTTTGTCAGTACAATGACAGATGTTGATGTAAGAACTGAAGTGATTTTGGTTATTATCAAGAAAACATGGAAAACAGATAGATATCATCTCTTAAATTAAACTATTATGAGCTATTTTTTGTTGTTATTCTTATATTTGTCCAAACAAATGCACCTTTAGTTGTACCAGGCATTAAAATGAAGAAGAAACTGAAGAAAACAAGGGTGGTCTAATAATTTTGTCCGCAACTGTATATGATCAGTAAAATAGAGGAAAATATCTGATTTCTACTGATAAAATACAAAATACAGAGGTTAATAGTATACATAAATGGTCATAAATCACTTAAGAAAGGTTCAATATAGAGAAAATTTTATTTGGGAACTGACATAAAAGTAGCACTGTGTTTTTATGGGTTAAATATGAGAAAATATATGATGTATGCTGGAAATGGTGATAAATCACTTAGGAAAGTGTAGAGAAAAACTTAATCTTAACCTACACCAAAGATATTACAGGTCTGGATTGTTTTATTAGCTCCCATGTAAGTGGAGAGCTATATGTGTTTGTGTCGTTTCCGAAGCAGCGTCCGCCTTGAACTTTGTCCGGAATATTTCTCTAAGGCTGTTACTCCGATTTTCTTCAAACTTTACATGATTGTACTTTGGGTCCATGCAGAGGGCTTAAAGGAAGGTGATTGACCTTGACCTAATTTCAAGGTCACAGGGGTCCAAAACTGACCTAATTTTATGTTTTTGGCCTATTTTGACTTTAAATATTGCAGATAGATTTGTTACTATAGAACACATATAATAATTAAT
>JAPSES010000236.1:4318304-4342440 GCA_029822895.1 Maxillicosta whitleyi
GCTGCCCCCTTTCTGTAGAGCCATGGAGCATACATGCATTGAATCCATTTGTATACTGTATAGTATATGAGGACTCTGCCCCTGAAATTGATGCAAATGGTTGTATTATGATCAGAGCAAAACCATTGTTGAAGAACATATAGGTTGTTTCTCTAATGGGGCTTTTTCTATTAGCATCTACTTGACAAGACTCTTACCAGGTACTTTTTTAGTACACCTGATTGCTGGCCAATGATAAACCAGGTAGTGACATCACTAGATGAGTCCTAAAAGTGACTCCCTGTCCTTTATTGTTGTGTTCTGTTTGTGTCGCATATAAATTACATCACAGGAGTTTCCAGCCATCTCCACATGATAAACCCCACCCACACTCAAGTGGTAGTCGTAATTGAAAACGACCAAAACGAGTAAGTACTATAACTGTCTAATTGGAAATTCAGCATATCAGCATCTTTTCTTGTTCGTCTCTATTCACAGACCAGTCATTCCTGTTAGTCTATAGAGATTGTGAATGGATCATACAGACTGTATGTTTGGATGGAGCAGTCTGGTGAAAGTAGAAAAGGTCCTACTCACAATTCAGTGGCTCAATAACACACGGACACATGTGACAGTGGTAATTAAAACTAATAAATATATCCACAAAGGTTTTAATAAAGATGAAAATAAGTTTATCTATTCTGTAGGAGCATGAAGCAACCTTAATGTAAATGTGCCCCCAAAAAATTCACTTTTCACATGTCCATGATTTAACATTTAATTATTTTATTCCTTTTTTTTACTGTATGACACACTAGTAAATTCAAGTGAAACTGTTTCATCTTTTAGATTCTTTACTCTGTCTTATGTATGTATATGTATTTTCTGCTGTCTTTTCTTCATATTTCTGTCTTTTATTATTTTCTCAGAATTATTAATAATAATAATAATAATAATAATAATAAAATAATAATAATAATACAGCTCATTTGTTTGTCACTTTCAAGATACCTAAAGATCCTGTATATAAACCAAAACAAGTAGATACAAAGAAGAATGTCTAACATTCATAGGACAGAACATAGAATAGAATGCAGAAATAAAAACAGCATCATGAATTTTATTATTTATTTATAAGTACACTAATTTGCCTTTGCTATATAATTGAAATAAACTTTGCCTAAGAAGATTTCCTTATTATATTTAAATCCATTTCACACTGGAGAAGTGACCGACTGTTTATTCTTTCTGATTGAGGTGGTATTTGTGGCTGTGGTGGGTTGTGGGTACTTAACTGAGGATCAACATGAGCATCCTTGAAAATTACCCAAAGGACGGACCCAGAAGGATCCTGGACTTTGAAGTAGTTCACCTTCATGTCCATAGCCAGCTATGAGGTCACCAAGGTCTAGACCTCGGCAATTATTATTTAAGAATATAAATAAATAAATAAATAAAATTATAATAAAAATATTTACTTGGACAAAAAGAAAAAAAGAAGGAACTCAAGCAGGTAAAAACATCTCTGAGAATAAGCATATCATTAATTCACTTAAACTGTATTATTGTGTCTTCTGGGCCTGTACACGTGCGTACATGAGACACCAAGAGCATGGAAACCAATAAATGAGAGTGCTCAGCTTGCAGAAGTGAATGCAGATGGCATCCCAGCTCTGTGAAGTAAAAGTCCTGCCATGTGCTGGTTCTACCTGTTCATTTAACACAGGTGATTCCACTGATGATCCCATCTACCAGGATGAGGAGTTGTGTTCATCAGAATATTCTGGTTCAGTGAATGGTTGGAACAAATATACAGTCGGACCTTTGGGATTCTCCAACACTGGCAGATCATTAGGGAGCGTTTGCATGGTGAGCATTCAGCGTAATTCAGTTTTTAAGTTCTTGTTTGCAGTGGTAGTTGGTGACCTGAAAATGAGTGGGATACAAAACTGCCCTTTAAACTAATGTTGATCTTAACTAGTTTTCAGTCATTTTATTTGATTAATGAATACCCCAATGGCCGAATTAATAAGTTGGCGAGTGCACACAGGTTATGCTTATCACAACAGGGGGTGATTCACTGATAGTTTCAATATGAAAATGTCTACAGTTATAATTAAAGTTATGCCATATTATCTACCATGTAAAAGCAATAGCCAAATATTCAGTTTTACGATTGTTTAAACTCTACGCATTATAAATACAATTGGCGATTTGCATGAATAGCCCACTGGGAGTATGAGTATAGGGAAGGAAGCTGTTTACTGTCCATGTATCTGCAGCCAACAGACAGAGAGAAATGATTTTGCAGTGCAGATACAAATTATTGTGTTGTGTGTATGTGTGTGTGTGTGTGTGCATAATTAGGGCGAGCTGGATAAATATGCCATTGCTTAGTGATTAAAACACCTTTTTCTAAATCATATTCATTTAATCTCCTTACTACGATGTGTGGAAGCTATATGCTACTTTGCGATTGATTATCCATATCCTTATCATACTTAAGGAAAATGAAAACAGTTTGAGATCAATGATCAGCTTAAAGGAAAAGTTCTTTTTTTTTTTTTTTTTTTTTACAAACTTGACTTTATTTCTGGCATGAATTATGATTATTTACTCACCCAGATAACTTTGGTGTCCTTTGGAGCCCTTCGAAGGATTGATTGAGAGCCGTGTATATAAATGGGAGTGGACAGGGCACAGATAGTGCAGCCTCTAAACTGTAGTTTTTAACCCACTATCAGTGCCCAAAATCCCATCACATATCGGTAGTAGAGTAAGAGTCTTGACATAAGTAATAACACTGATAACTTCTGAGGAGTACACAGATTTTATTTATAAGATTCTTTCTAAAGATGTACAGACCTGAGTTCAACATAGCTTTGGAGCTCGGTAAAGTTATCGAGAAATAGACAGATTCGGTTTGTTGTTCAATAAATCATCTGAGAAACGCTGTTATAACACACTACACAACTCTATCTTACCATAGTTAATTATACAGATTGTGGATTTGTTGTCTAACAGAACAAACTGGTTCTTATCCAAACTAGCCAAGCAGTCTGTGTTTTAGAGAAGATTTTAGGGACTGTCTGCAAAGTTCAAGATAACTCATGCATCTGTAAAATGTCAACAGCTTCATTTTTATTGGAGCTACTGCCACCAAAATTACACCACATATCTATCATTTCAGTCATGGGCTATTCCAGCCTTTAGTTTTGGGAAAAGTAGCGAAAAAAATACATTTTATAATTTATAGTTCTGTAATTGCATTTGTTATTTTCTTGAACTTTGCAGCTAGTCCCTAAGATCTCAGATCACAGCAGTGATGCATTACTTTGTAAACAATGTTTTAACAAAACTCTATACTTTTTGGAAGTTGTCTATGCTTTTATTTGGATGTCAAGACCTGTCTGACTCTACCACCGAAGTGTGATGGGATTTTAGGCACTGATAGTGAGTTAAAAACAGCAGTTTAAAGGCTGCGTTATCAGTGCCCCATTTTGCATGACACGTAATTCACCCTCACCTATTTAAAAATGCTTTAAAAATTTCAGACCTTGATTGTTTGCAAACCCTGGCTAGGGCCCTGTCCACCTTCCTAAACACCTTCCTGACTTTGAGAAACATGGCATAAAGTTTATTGTTCAGTGTTCAGCGAGTATCTCAAAGTAATAGCAAAACCCTAAAAACGGAGCCAGGTTGTGAAAATCATTACAACCCTTTGTCAAACGCTGATATGAAATAAAATAACATACGCCTTGGCATGTTTTCCTGGAGTCACATGCACATCTTGTGAGCTCATATTTATTTAGGTTTATTTTTGAGTACATGTGCTCACGTTGATGTGCATTGCATGTATGTGAGTGTGTGTGTGAGTGACAGGGTTCTCTCTGCTATTTTGTTCACTGTTGACTGAGTGTGAGGCCGAGTGAGACGACAGCATGGCTGGCCCTTACTGATAACTAGGCACAGGCAGAGCTCTGTGCTTCTATTCAGAATACAAACGCATGTACACACACACACACATACACACGTGCACACACAAAACGTTAATTAATCCAAAAACAGAAGGGAAATCGAAAAAACACTGTCTCCACTTTTAATTGGACTGACTGTCGTCCAACCATAAAGAGAAAACAAGCTCAATCATTCTCCACCATCTTGTTGCTTGTTGAATTATTGATAGACAGAGCAAAACTGCACTAGAAAATGAAACAGGGAAGAAGCGCTGGGCTCGAGTATTTGACTGTAGTGATAAAATTTGATTATTCATGTGTGATGCATGCTGTGTGGATTCTTCTAACAGAATGAGGAGGAGTACTGAGTTTCTCCATGGTGACTGTAGAGAACCCATGTGCCAGACAAGCCAGCTGGTATCATGTTGTCCAAGTACTCAATGCTCCACTAAAAAACACAAATCAACTGATGTAGTTAGTTAGTCAGTCATTATTCAGTCATATCTGAAAATACAAGCTAATGCTGATCTCATTTTTTTCTCTTTGCCCTGAATCAGCTGTTAGTTAAAAGCTTAAATTACAGTATATCAGCTCGGCTTTTCCCCAGCGCTCAGTCACATTTTTTTTTTCTCCGTGAGGATCTTGGCATCTTAGCTCTCTATTTGTCGAGATATTAGGCCTCTCATGGCTCACAGTGACAGCAGCCAGCCAGGTCTTTATTCTGTTTAACTGAACTGTACCACCTCTTTAACTGACACTAAAATATATCTAAAAAACCTTATTCACTCGAGGAACCAAACAGGTGACCATAAAATGGCTTCTTTTATTCATACTGTGATGTGGACTTTTTTTTACTGTAGTAGGAAGGTGATTACATTTAGAGTTGCCAATCTTTTGATATCTGAACCAGATAATGACTATGTGGGAATCCCTGAATAGTCTATGATGTTGTGGCAGTGACAAACATGTTCAAGTTAAACTTCTAGAGGCAAAATAGAGACCTTGAAATACTCCCCTCATCAATTAATCTCCATTCAATGACACACTGCTTTACTTAGCCAACCATTCAGCCTCTTCTGGCTGCTATAATTGTCCCAGTTAATTGCTTTTCAACTCTCTTTGATTACAAGGTCAGCTATGAATGGCTGGTGTACATGGCTCAAAGTTGGGTGCAGCTCACCCCCCCCCCCCCCTCAGCCCTCCTCCTTTTCCATCCACTTCCTGTTTCCACTGCTCTTTAACAGATTGTTCTTCTCCATTCCCCCCTCATTCTCAGCCCCATCGTATGAGATACTATAATCAGAGATAACATAATAGTTTATTACAGTATCCTAGTGTTACAACAAAAAAGACAGTGTGATGCGTTATTATATAACCTTTAATTTCATGAGTGATGCTTTCAATGCTACATTTCATATAGGATAGGATAATATTGACTTATAATGTCTAAATAGTTGCAGATAATTAGTAGTAGTATTGTGTTAGTGTTTATTTATCATATTTTTACTCTGGTATCAGTCATTTCAAGTAAATACTTGTGGTCATGTTAAATCATGTTAAAAAAGACTACAGCACATAATCATACTCTCCCTGTATGTCAGTCAAATGCAGGACATATTATTTGCAGTCTCACCTTGCATAATATCAATTATATTTTTAAGTAGGTGTTGTATTTTTGACTTTAGACAGAGAGCATAGGGACATCTGTGGCAAACATGACCTCCAAAAAGTTGCATCTAATAAATCAAACTGTATAGATCTGGAGATATTCGGTCTGGTTTCCCACTAAAATATAACTGGGGAATGTAATTGCACATTTATAGTTTTCTAAAGTACGATTCAGAACGGAAACAATGTGAAGTGGTTAGGAAAAAACTGACAAATGTTTTAATAATGGGTTTGACTTGTGAGATATGACAAAAAATCTATCTGTAGGGGTCTGTGGGGACCCCAGTCAGTAGGTTAAGGTTAAACTAAGAGCACTATCAGCATTCATATATCATAAAGCAGCAGAATTATAACACATATTGTACGCACAAGGGAATAAAGATAGATTACTATTGGCTTTTGAAAAGAGCACTGCTATACAACTGTCCCTGACAATTTATGGATTGTTGAGGTTGGTTAAGGTCCATGATTGGAGAGAGATGGGGGTTGGTGTGTGTGTGTGTGTGTTGCGTTCTCCTTTCCCTCCACAGCTCACACGGAGGCGACAGAGTCCCTCTCATTACTAAACACCACAGCCCCCAAACAAAGGCTTAAGCACCAACAGTGGAGTGTGTTCAATACCGATAACTAGTATGGCGTCTCATCTGACACCTCACCATGCCATACATGCGTGACACATATTCACACACACACACACACACACACACACACACATACTGCTGTATTTACATCCAATAAAGAACATAAAAATCATGACAGTTGCGCGAACCCACTTGAAGGGCACACCCTTATGTGCAATTATTCTGTAATACACACAGACGTATAAACTCTTAGGTGGAATATATAGCGATTACCAGATTATTCTGCAGAGGCAACTTGAGTATGCATTCAAGCTTTACATTGCCAGCATTGGCTTTTTGTTCTTCATGTAGAGAAGAGCTGCACAAAGCCGTCCAACATCAAAGACAGAAAAACTGAAATAGCGAATTATGAAGTGCTAACTATGGTTTTGAGAGTTGCTGGTGGATTTCTACGCAGAAGAACCATGCACGTAGACAACGCTGCATTATTTCTGCTCCACTTGAATGTTGCTTTCTCCTCATCTGGCCTTCTGCATGTTTCACACCTGGTTGGTTAAATGTGCCACTGGGCCGGGAGATTCCTGCTGAGGGGTGAACAGCAATAAGGCAGCGGACACACACACACACACACACACACACACACACACACACACACACAGGGGCTTAAAGGGATGATCTTTGCTCCTTTAAATTCATCTTCAGATAGGCCTTTGTATTTCAAATAATCAAGTGTCATGTTTTCCTTTTTTGCGGTTTTTAGTTTCTATATTAGTTGTTTGGGCATGCAGCAATACCTCAGTGACCACTTTTTCTTTTTGTGGTTTTGCATAAAATAAAATAAAAAGTATACTTATCTCTTTGTAAAGGTTTTTAATACAAATGCATACATCTGCAAAACCCAATAAAAAACTGTTTTTTTAAAAAAACTTTAATGTTTTCACTAAGTATCCACTCCCCACCCTCCACACAGATCTATAAATGAGACCTTCCTGCTTTTGCAGCGCCCATGTGGTAAAAACAAGGTACAGTAATGTCACCTCCTGTTGTGACTAATATCTGCAATCTTCTTTTCTCTGTGTCACACAGTCACAATGGATTGTTTATCTTGCTGTCATATTTCTTTACTCATACGTCGCTTTCTTCTGTGACTCAGTGATCGCATATAGAAGTAATGTAATAACAGTGGGAGGCTTTGATGGCATTTCACATACCTGTATGTGTGACCGTGCATATCAGGAATGTTATATGTCTGATGAGCACGGGCGATTTTGTCCCTATGCACTGCACTGTCTATATTTCAAAGGGTACTTCAACGCAGGTGGCAGTGACCCGTTTTGCAAATGAGTTCAGGGTTGAGGAATATTTACCGAACAGGCAGATAGGATGTCATTTCTCATGCTGATAATGAGGGAGGAAATGTGAGGGAAGAAAACACAGAAGAGGAGGAGTGGAAGAAGAAAAGTGAAGAGAGATGGAGTGCAGGAAGGGAAGCCTAAAATATGCATGTCATCATGTGGGTGACTGATAGCTTTCTGTGAAGGCTTGTCTTGATGCGTGTGTGCGAGGCAGGCTTCTAATTGAGCTCTGCTGCCAATCACTAGTGTTGGTAGCATGTGTGTGCATTTGTGTGTGTTTATACTCGGAGTGTAACATCCTGCTGCTGAACCATCGAACACACTGACACACACAGAATTCAGAGTCTTTGATCATCTGTGTGAGACTGTTCTCTACATGTTCTAATTAGCTTGGTGTTAAGCACGAGAGACAAGTGAGATCAAGCAGCAAAACCAGCAGATGATCAGTGCATTGTGAGGATGTAACTATCACCTTAAACTATCAGTACGAGTATAAACGATCAACCATCCTCCAGCACTTACACAACCACTACAAAGATCTGAGGAATGAGTGTCTCTCCTCTCAGCCTTTTTCTAAAATTTTTTATATAACATCTGCAAAATAACACAAATCTTGATTTTTTTTTTTCTCCCCCCTTCTTTTATTTGCCTTAAGGTAAGAAAGTATAAACACAATTCCATACCAGTGAAACAAGAAGAGTAGTGCTGATATGAAAACTCTGGGTTTTAGTCTATAAAAACTTTCATTTAAGGGTTATATGTATTTATGTGTTTAACAGTATTGGAGAAGGTTCTTTTTAAGATGTTATACTTCACACATTATTACTTAGCCTACTGAAAATATAATTAAGGTAATGTTAAGTTATTTGTCAAAAGAACAATACTGCACACAATTGCATCCTAACAGCACATACTGTTACTGCACTGGTCTGTACATACTGTATTTTATATTTCTTCTATATACATTACACATATAGTCTTGATGCACTAATCCTTTAGTGTTTCTCATATTGTTGTACATATTCTTGGATGTTTTTGGTATTATGTTTTTTCTTCTGTTTGTGACTAGCTAAGAACTACCTGCCATAATGACAATAAATATTCTTGAATTTTGGAAAAAATGTAATTTATTACCCTCGATAGTTTTATTACAAATTATTATTAACCTGTATGTGACCAGGAAAAAAGTGAAGAAAAGTGAAATCCTAAAACCACACACTTAAACTAGCATACAGATCACAATAACATTTATTCTGTAATTTGTTATAGTAATATGGTTACCTATAAGTAGTTACTCCCCATGACTAGTCTTAATCATCACATCATAAACATAAACACACAACGTGTGTTGCAGCATCAGAGGTGAATAACTGCAATGATGATTTAACAGGTTTCATTGTGCGTTGCATTGTTTTTGATGGAAAAACATAGTGATGCTTTAAAATAAATGTTGCAACAACAGCACACATTCTTCAATGTTATCTATTAACACATACAACACTGTGCAAAACTCTAAGCTGATTTTTAGCTTTGTTGTTTCAGATACACCAGAAAATACACAAAATATTTACAGAGCCTTAAAAGACACTCAAAAACCTGGACTCTAAAGGTTAGTCACTATTTAGTGTGACCCCTGTCCCCATGACTAGCAGTAGCACAAACAGAAACATTTAGTATGTGTTGAATGAAACCTGGTATAAAACATCAGAAAACAAATGCAATAAATGTTATATTGTCTAAACAAAAGGGTTAAAGACACATTGGGTACAAAGGGAGGTCGCACTAAATATTTCCACTTTGGCTCATTGAAGCTTTTTCCCTGAAACTTTTATTTTTAATGATGTACATTGTATCTTCAATGTGTGGTCATTATAAACTTCATTAAACCAACAAACCTAACATAGACCCAGAACATTTGCACAGTTTTTTTTTTTTTTTTTATAAGTAGGAAATGATGTGCAGATATGCAAGGGTAACAATTCTGGATCATAAATAGAACTAGTAGTTATTAGTTTCATCTACTAGGCTCATATTACAGAATACTGGTGTATAAAATGAAGATGAAATAAAAACATAAAAAAACCAAAAACAAATAAAGAACATATACAGATGTCCTGCTTATATTAACTTATACCAATACAATTAAATGTCGAGATAAGGCTCAAGTCTATGAGAGTTCTTTGAGAGAGCATTGTATAAAAGCATGGTGCAGACTTCAGGTATAACTCTATTGACCTTATTGCTAAATGCCTTTGGCTTGAAATTGAATGCACCAAAACGAACCCCAGGTCTCGTGCACCTGCAGACTTCTGTTTCTCAGCCTCCTTCAGGTGGTCCACACACTCCCAGTGTTCAGACACAGGCAGCTCACACAGGAGTAATATCACTGTCTCCCACCACCCCTCCATTCTTTATTACCCCTCTTTTTCTTCCTCCCTCTCTCTCTCTCTCTCTCTCTCTCTCTCTCTCTCTCTCTCTCTCTCTCTCTCTCTCCCCCTCATGAATAAACATCTCTTACATTCACTCACTGCTGGCATGAAATGGCCACACAGTCCCTGGCACACGCAGGAGTAATGCCGCAATCATTATTCCACTGCAGTGGTCCCACACAAGCATATTTCACCAATCATGTGGCTCTCTCCCCTGGCTTTTGTTTGGATGACTTAAACAAATGATGTGGCAGTGAGGAGGGCCTGCGTACCACAGCTCCCCCTGTTAACACGGCAACCGTTGACACGGACACAGCAGAATTTGCATAAGAGTACGCTTGAGTGGTACTGGCAATTCCAAAAGGGGTCCAAAGATTTTTCCCTCTCTTTCTATGAGAGGGTGGGGTTGAGGGGTAAATGAGGGGGTGGTGTGTTATTTTTGGTTCTCCCGCTTTTCTGCTTCCTTTCATCCTGTTCTCCTTCTCTCCTGTTCTCCTCTCTGACTGCCAACTCTTCTTTTCTCTGGGGTTTAGTGTTGAATTGGAGGTAATGAAAGATGCACACATGCCATGAGACTGACTGGGCATTCGGCAATAGAGGCGGAGGAAGTCTATTTGGCAGTACGTTAAATACGTTCAAAACAATGGTGACATCGAAGAAACAAATGGTGGAGTAGTATTTTAAAAGTACCTCGACAGAAATCACAACCAAAGTGCCAAGAAAGAACGTTACTATGTTTATTAACTCAAATGTTTCATATACACATACATATGTCAGAAATATGTTTCATGTCTAAATACTTGGGATTTTTGTGGTTAGTAGTAAGTATAAACAGGAAAAGTAATGTGATGATTGAAAAAAAAAAACCTGTCTTTTTACCGTCATTCCTGTCATCCATTTTCATCTACATCCTGCTTATGGAGGAAAGGAAAAACAAATATTGTGGCTGGTTTAGTACATATATTAAAAATGTCCAAGACAGAAATGTATGGTTCATAAGTGTAGAAAATATGCACATTCAAGATTCGTAACACTAGACACTAAAGCCCTTCAAAACTGACGATGCTACAGATGATTGTAACGAGGATGAGTGGCAAGATGATGTTTAATAAAGTCTGACATTTGAGGAAGGAGTGGGGGGGACGACCACTGTAGTGATAAGGGCAATGGCACATTCACAAGGACAACATTGCATATGAAGGTGAGGAAGTGGAGGATAATCGTGATAATACTTAATTCTATTTTGGCTTTTTGTCAATGTTAGTATCTGAAAATAGAACTAGGAGTGCTGCATTCAGAGAAGTTAATCAAGCTGCCTGAAGGGCCACTGCTCCGTCCTTTTATGTGCCTATCTCAGTCTACATTTCCCCCATCTCTATCTCTTTCATTCCCCTTATCTGGCCCTTCTTTAATCACAGCATATCAATGTGACTGATACATCTAAGAGATCTATTTGCGTGCTGTTCACTTTGTGAGAAAGTTCTATTTGAATTCCATGAATTTGCTCTCGCTTGACTTTCAGACTCGTCACAGTGAAGAAGCAGCTCACAGGAATACCAAACAATGAAAACAACCCACAAAATACCCTCAAGTATTTATGCAACACATGTGTGCACTTTGCTCAATGTATGCTTGATTGTTTAGGTACCAGTGACTTAGAGTCCTGAGGGTGGGTGTAGCACACTGCCATGTAAAGGTTGTCTCCATGGTGATAGATGTGGGGTCATCTCCATGACGATAGATTGCAGGGGGTGTTGGCCACCAAGGTCGTGGACCAAGGACAAGGCGAGAGTGATTGCAACCACCCAGACAGGAAATCGAAGAGGAGCACTCCAAAGAGGGGGGGGGGGTCGAGGAAAAAGGTGCAATTTCACAAGCCAAATTACTTCTGGGATGGAGGAGAGAAAAATATCACAGCAACAACTGTGAGAGGAGGGAAGGAGAGCGAGGTGGTGGAGGAGCAGGAGGTATCAGCGTGGAGGGAGGTCCAGAACAACAGGAGGAGCTCAATTATCAAAGTCATCAAACATGTATGCTCACATAGGTAAACAGAGTGACACCCTATTACTTTGCTGTCATATAAACTTCCCATTTCACACACACACAGAAGACTTTTCAGAGTATTTCAGTATCTGGCAGATTTGACTGTGGTTTTCTACGTGGTTCATCAAGCTTGGTTTATTTCTGAGACTGATTCTGGCTGTGACCAGGAAATATTGATTGGATTGTGCAACATGTTCAGCTGCAGCATTACTGATTTCTTTTTCTCTTCTCTATGTTTTCGCTCCTCCTCTGCTCTCTGGTGATTCAATAACATTAGTATGTGAAACGACAGTACATCAGTAAATTGTTAACAAGAGCAGACACAGTGAATAAATGACGATGACAACTTAAAATTTCTGCCCCGCTCGTTCTCTCTCTTCAGGGTTTTCCCCGTGCATTTTCTGTCTCACTCAGTTTGTCCTCTATTTGTGTGTGTGTGTGTGTGTGTGTGTTTGTACAGATTGGTGTCTGTATCAGCAGGCTGGGTGCATTGAATCATTAAGTCCACAGTGCCAATGTGCCCATTGCCTCATTGCACCTAATTAAGCCCCTTTTGTTTCCTATCAATTAACATTGTAATTAAAACTAGTCGTGCTTCTGTTTACCCAGAGTCTGCTGATTCAGGGAAATGACACGCAAATGTGATGTGCAGGAATTCACCTAATAAATTCCTGCATCACACAAGTACATATGTATGTTTTGAAGAACAGATATAATAATTATACATGTAGTCAAATAGATAAACACACCAACTTGCTCAGGCACACTTCTGAAACATCTGAGCTCAACTGAGTCTCATTTCTCAAGAGAGTGTGACAGAACAAGGGGTGCTGATGAAGCTGGGAAATGAGACCGAGGATCCTTCAGTGTGTGTGTGTGTGTGTGTGTGTGTGTGTGCGTGCGTGCATCAAGGTGCGAGTGTATGAGTGTGAAACAGTGTCGAGTCATTAACAGAACCAAGGGATTCACCTCCTGATAATCTCACGCTAATCACCTAATCCTCCATCCCTCAGGTGAACAGACGGGAAAGGAGCACTTGACATCAAGTGGAAACCCAGCAACATGAACCCCACTCACACACAAACACACCGAGTACATATTTATGGTCATGTATGTACACACAGACAGAAAATAAGTCAAACAAATGAGCACGCCACCCCGCCCCCGCTAGCTCCATCCTCCTCAGTATGCCAATGTACATTTCACCAAAAAATATACACCCTATCCCCTTGTTTCCATGGCAACTGACCATAGAGCTGTGGGTATATGAGGCAGCAGGCGGCTGGCGAAATCACTGGAGTGAGAGGCGTGCCAGTCTGTCACCCTAGCCTCCCTAGAGAAACAACACATAATACTGTACTACTGTACTCCTGCATTTTCTTTCTCTCTGCATCTATTGAAATTTACATCAGCGCAGTAGATGAGATTAATCTGTCTCCACATGCCGTACACACCGTCCTCCATGTTGTCTCATTTATAATGTAGACAGATGAGGTCTAAAAACACCAGACATTAATGCATCAAATATGTGATCTTATTACAATACGATCATGAACTGCCACCAGACACACACTGCACATGCTATTTTGACAACACCACCACCACCACCCTTTTCACTTCCCCGCTTTTCCTTTTCTGTCGTGCTGCTTCTAGTGGAGGCCAACCTGTCCTTGGGTTCAGTAAAGGATTACAGCAGCACACACCATGTGACCTTAATTCCCCCCTGCCTGCTTCTGCTGCAGTCAGCCAATCAGGACCAGGGAGGAGCACAGCATGTATGTGTGTATGTTTGCATGTGCACGTTTGTGTGCTTGTGCGTGTTGTTTTATGTCTTTTTTCGCGCAGGGCGACATGTTTGTCAAGTGTGTTTGTCTCATGCATAAATGGACTAATGGATGGATTAAGTCAGATACAACTGAAATGCCAAGAGGCTTGATAGTTTGTGCGACAGTGTGTGTGCGTTTGTGCATATGTATGGGGTTGTGTGCCAGCTTGTGTTTTTAAAAGGGGGGGGTGGGGGATGGGGGGGTGATAGAATGAATCAGCAGCGGCGGCAGTCTCCCCGGCACGTGTCGCACATTCAGACGACCTCATTCATCCCCAACAACCCCAAAATCCCTCTGCTCCATCCCCTCACCCACAAACAGACCTTAACCCCCACACAGTCAGCCGCCACCGTCAGCAGGCTCAGCTGGTGGCTGAGGAGGGAGGAGCAGGGGGCGTACAGAGATGGATTGATGCATGGATGGATATATGGACGTTTGGGGGGAGGGGGCAGGTGCTGTGAAGACTATTAAGTAACCAGTCTTTCTTTTTTTTTTTTTTTTCCTATAGTTCTTTTTTTCTCCAAAGATAAAGCAGTATACAGTAAGATATAGAATAATGAAGGATGGAGAAAGTTGAAGTCTGTGACAAATGGAGTGACAAATAAAAATCAGTGGAAGGGGTCTGGGGGTGTGCAGGAAGACTATTTTACAGTATAAGACTGATGTGTGGGTCTGAGTGTGTGTCCTTAACATAATGGAGTTACTCATCATGTTGTATGTTACATGCATTTTCAGTCCTGCATGTTTTTTTTTATGCAAGTGCTAAGTGCTGTGCTAGGAATTACTATCTTGTTTTCCTTGAAAACAGGAAAAGAAGTCTCATGTATTTAGCTTGTGAGTGCACATGGTGACTTTGATTACAACTAAACTTAATTATGCTGAACGCATTTTGCATTTTCAGATTTTTTTTCTGTTTATGTGTTTTTGTTCCATGTTCATGTTAGAACATCACTATAAAAACATGGTGTATTTAATTAACAACTAGATTGATAATGTTAGTTGTAGGAGTTAAGAGATGTTTCAAGGTTAGCATTAAGTTAAGTCATGTTGTCCCAAAAATACATCTAAGCCTAAAAATAATGGAAACACATTGTCTGTCTGTGTATGCATCTAAACGGGGTAGAGGTCATTTTGCATTGCATGGGGGTGTCAATTAGATATGGAGATCAGACAGAATAAACAGCAGTTTAAACATGAGCATTACATCAGGGGGAGACGCCCGGCTGTTTCCACTCCCGCCAGATAAGGCCCGCAGAGCTTTGTGTGTCTGCGCGTGTGTGTCTTTGTGTCTGTGACGGAGGCAGATGTAACAGACGCAGCACCTTGCCTCATAAGACCCCCGTTGTTGTTGTTGGTGACCTTTGAACTTAACCAAACCTTGACCCTGGCAGAAGGCAACTGATTTACTAAACAAAGACAGATGACACAGCGGAGCCTGAAGCCGGCACCTAACTGTGACCTTTAGCCCTCCGGTCCCGACCCAAACTCTATCTGAAGCCAAACACAACCTGCTCTGGCGACACATGCGCACACATTTACACAATGAGGCAGGAAAAACGCCACACTCATCCATCAAAGCAGCAGAAAACCAATACCATCCAACTGCATACATATGCAAGAGAAACCATTATTATTATGCTAATAGACTCAGTTTGCTAATGATATGGATTAAAATGAGATTTTTTTTTCTGTTTCTCTAGATGAAAATGCAGATATTTTCCTTAAGATGCAAATACAAAAATAAAGAGTATTTGGAAATGCAGTTCTGAAATGTCATCTTCTTTTTAATTATAAAATATTGCAGCTTTTACAATCTACAACATCCTTTTGTCCGATCTCTAGTTACATTTTTCAAATGTTAAACACATCTCTGTGTTGTGGTATATAGCATTAACACAATTTATGATGTTTTCACATGATCTGCAGTCAAAACACTTTTAGACTGCTAATGCTAAAATATATGTAAATATAATACTGCTCTGTCTTATCTTAGTGGTGAACACTTATAAAAACAGATAATAACAGAAAATAAAGCCTGTTTTCAACATTAAAACACTTAGGTTTACTTTAAAGCCTCAAGCTCTGCAATACCAGATTATAAATACTTTTGAATGAACCGAACACTGACACGTCATCAACAACAGATTCAAGTTTGCAGCCGAATCCAAGAGGGGTTTCCTTTTTCCTCTCCTTCCTTTCGCCTTTATTCAATCTCACTGTAGAATTAGTTTTTGCCTGGAGGTGGAAGTTGTATGATCATCGGCCACATAACCAAATGTCCCTCCTGAAGGCAGTGGATGTAAAGACGTCTCAGATGAAGATGTCCAGGTGGAGAAAAAACACCAGTGTTTCCATCCAGTGTGCGCAGACGATGACATAAGATATGATTTTGACAAGAACATATGGTCAAATACTGAAAACTGTACAGATTAAAACAAGAATATAAAGTTTGGACATTTTTGCCGTTCTGACATTGTATTTCATTTCTAAGTATTGGGCACAGAATATAGTTGAGGCGCATTAAGCAAAAGTCTGGACCTCCACTTAATTTCAGGATTTTTTTAAGAACCGCTTTGTTTGTTTACCTTGTTTTGTCAACAAACAGATAATACAACACACAAACAAACAAACCTGGGGTCACTGGTTGAACACAAAATATTGAAATCGCAGATAACAGTAACTGAGCATTGTTTTGTTTATACTTCAGCCAATTTCATGAAGATATGTTCCTTGAGTCGTAGATAATAAGTCAGTCTTTCCATGGAGTATATTACCTCTATTATAACTCCTTTCCTGTATCATTTTATGCTGAAAAGGTTTTACATTTCATATTATGTACAGGAAAACACGAAATTCAATGTAGATGTGACACTGATTTGACATATTCACGACATGTTTACTTTAGTCTATTACTGCTATTACTTTTAATAATATGTATGTATTTCATCAAGATTTGTGCTTAAGTATTCAAAGCATGTCATAAATTTGTGTTTGAGGGTTTTGAGACAGATTAAAAGATTGCTCTAATCTGTTGTGTTAAAGTTTGCACAAAAGATTTTGTGTCATATTAAAAAGATCCACTGTGAGTGATATTACAGCATATATTTATTTATTTTTATTGTTTGTATTTTTATGAGGGTGGGGGTAGGGGGTTAGGGGCAATGCAAATTATCTAATTATTCAGGGGGATATATCGTCTACATCCCACTACCCCCATACGTCTATGTTTCCATACATATGGAAACAAAAGACCATATATTTATTTATTTTTTTTAATCATTACTGGAGTTTCATGTCTCATTTAAAGATTTCATAGCAAAAATTCTGTCACTAACTACAGTATTTTATTCAACATTATAAAAAAAATGTTTTTAGATAGAATGTTGCTTAAAAACAAAACATTAATTCAGTAAATGTAAAGTGATTTATAATAACAATATACAATGCATTTCACTCTATACAAGTAGACTGATAGTTTTTGTTTTCAATACTATACTATTAATACATCAGCACTTGCTGTGATGGACTGTGTTGCAATTGGATCGAGAATTGTGTGTGTGTGTGTTTATGTAAGCTGTATACTTATCAAAGGTGTATTTTTGATTTCAAGTGTAGATGTGGACGTGTTGCTGATTTGAAAGAAAATTTTGAAAATATAATAAATGAGAGAATTTTAAGAATCTGTGCTAACAAAGCTCATCCTATCTGCTGTAAAACACATTTATCAGATCTGTCAGGAATTGTTTTCAGTCATTTAACATTTTGTCTCTAATTTCAACTCAGACTACATTCATTTCCTATATGTTGTGTCTAGTTCTGCCATATTATTTGGATGTATTTCTGTTTCTGAGTCATGCAAAGTAAATGTCTGGCCCCTGCACTGCCTATGTGTCTGTAACAGATGGTGTGTGCAAAGTGTCCATGAGGTGTGTGTGTGTGTGTGTGTGTGTGTGTGTGTGTTCTAAAAAGTCTGGCAAAAGCACCTTGTGGCTCTGTGGTGCACCATGCCAACTGCTACTGTCCAACCAAGCTGCATTTCCCTGTTAACTCTTAGTATCTCCACATATCTGCAGATATACATTATCATTACACTTTTGCATGTTACACTCTAACTCTGCTTATGTATGTCTTCCTGTCTGAGTTTGCTCTGCTTATCCTGCAGTTTGACAGAATAATATGATTGTATACCATAAAATCTATCATACTCTGTTCATAAGACAGATGCACAAACACATCTGATAGTTATGAACCTGTCGCAGATGCTGCAGCACCATTTAATGACGGGGAAAACAATATTGCATATAGCCTTTTTCTGCAGTTGTTCAGTGATATTTCATAAATGACCTAACAAGACATGTTGAAATGACTTCACAAGAGGTTTGGCATTTTCAGATAAGTTTTTTTTTTTTTTAATTCATGTAGAGCGGTGGAGAGAGACACATGGATAGGTAAGTAGGTAGATAGATAGATAGATAGATAGATAGATAGATAGATAAAACAACAAAGAAAGAAAAATATCCTTAGGGAACATATTTCTCTTGTAATCCTGCACAGATTGAGCTTCAAAGTCATTTCAACAAACTTTCTGAATTCATTGAAAATGTGATTGAAATGACAAAAAGGGAAGGAGGGCGATGAAAAGGGAGCGTGCAAGAGAGACCCGTTCACGCCTCTGAAAATCTGTCAAAGTAGTTTGGAATTCATGAGTGTTTCTTGGGAAAGACGTGCACATAGATTTCATTTCATAAAAGCAGAAAATGCAATACCCAGCTGACAAGCCGCGGCACTACAGAATTCTCTTTGGCAATGCTTTGGTACCATCAAGAGCCGACTACAAACAGCACAGCAACACTGATTTGACACGTGTCATGGGTGTTTTGTAAATACTTTGGATATTTTCCTCCCCCAACATTAGACTATGGCTGCCTCCTGTCACAGCGCCACGACTGTGACAAATACTCTAAAACACCCTTTTTTACAGGTCAAGTGGAAAATATTTTCTGGGTTTAATGTGAGCGAATCAAATTTCCATTGATTAATAAAAGCTGGATGGATTAGAAAATTATTATTTTTCACTGCAGAAAGCAGAGAAAGTAATGGCAAGAAGATGGAGTTGGTGTGAAAACAAGCAGGCGTGTGAATTTACACACATCTAGCTGGTTTGAGCTTCCAGCCTGCGTCCTACCTCGCCCCTCGTCTGTATGCAGACTCTGTCTCGGGGTTCTCATGCCTGCTGCTGCTGCTCAGGGAGGCAGAGGTAGAGGCTCTGGGCGGGAGCAGCGGGGTGGGTGACAGGGCAGCATCCATACCCAGACTGACACAGCCTCTCCTGGGCTGATGCTAGCAACATTGGCTGCTTCCGGAGACATGCACAGATGAGCCCTGTCTGAAACTGCAGCTGTAGCTACACACTGCCGCTGTGTGTGGACGCTCCACTGTGCTCAGGTACACTTTAGTGGAGTTTGGACTACAGTTCAGCCTAAAGATATCATACATGACATGTGCACGTTAAATAAGTCAAAACTGCTACACTTACATTATTTTAGTTATATAATATTTTATTTGACCGGTCAATTGATTTTATTCCAGGAAATGACCTGTTTCATTTGCTCATCTGTCTGCACTTAACCTTCTTTTAGCTCACATTACATGTAGCTATTTTATTAGAGCAAAATGACATGAGTACACCTCATTATAAGCAGTAGCAATAATAACAATAAAAACTTTATCTCTACCATGAGTTAGATTTCAAAGGCAGCAGTGGTGAAAACAACAATTCCCATGATGCCATAATACTTCACAATTTTGTTCTCCTGTTATTGTTTCACTTGTGAGACTCCTATCAGCTGTTGTGCAATATATTTTCTTCTTTTTCCCATTTATTCCTTCCTTTATTCCTCATGCCTTATTTTTGCATCTTTTAATAAATACATAAAATAAATATTAAAAACGTAATGAAAGTAATAAATAAGATAATCTACACAGAGCCATGTTTAGTCCATTTCTGTACTATAGTGGTTGTCTATATCCATATGATATTTATGGTACTGGAAGGTGCTAAAGTTACTCAAATGTGAAATTTTGTTATAAATTAAACAGAGGTGATGGTTTCATCGGGGAATGCATCAAATTTTACATTTAGAACAATAAAACATTCTGCATAATTAGTGCTTTTATTACACAACATAACTGTCTAGATATTTAGTGCTTTGATGTGTTATTGAATTAACTATACAACAAAAAAGAGCTTAGGATGTAATGATTTAAATTTAGGTGTTTACGTGTAGCTTCGGTGGCAACATAATTGTATATTCCATTCTTCACAGAGCATTCGTGGAAGGACTTGTTCCAAACGATCTGTTCATAAAGATAATCAACCTCTCTGGAATATCTCCAGTGAGTGAATGGAGACACTGCGAAGGTGAAGACTCAGGGTGACAGGGAGGAGGGTGGGGTCACTGTGAGCAGCGAAACGATGGATACAATGCCGCGGGGTCTTCGCATTGGCCTCCTTATAATGACATTACAGTGGAAAGAACAAGCGGCAATGAGTGACACCGTCATTAACCTCTGGCTGGGCTATAAATCAACATCGGTTCACGCAAATTAGACCAATTCCCCTCAATCTGACTCTGAAGGCCTTCGCCAGGTCTATGCCATTATAAATCACATAGGGGATGGAGGAGAGGATGAAGCATGCACGTACACAGGAAGAGATAGAGGGAGAGAGAGTGAGCATGCAGACACTTTTATTGGTAGTGTTTTACAGTGAGTCATATAGGCTAAAAGAATTAAATTTCTCAGGCTTGCCCGTGGTGATTCATGCATATTTTTATCATGGTTGCTTATTATAGATAGCATTGGATTCTGTCTAGCGGGCAGAAGAAATTAATGTTACATCTAGCTATATTATAACGGAAAAAATCATCAGGAGAGGAGAGCAGAGAAGAGGAGAGGAAACAAGGTGACATATGTAGGTTATGCAATTTTAGATTATTCTCCACAGCGAACCTCCTGGGACTGATATGATGTAAATATTAAAGCTAACAGGAGTACTTTTTCACCCACAACTACAACCAATTTTGGCAGAGAATCAAAACAACACTTCTATTATATAATGTCCTGAATGTCACACAATCCTTCAATCTGACTACATTGTGTATATGTACGTGTGTGTGTATATATATATATATGCTTATTACTGTTATTATATTAGTTAGAACTGCAGCCTAATCTGTTTCTGTGTTCGCTTGTGGATGTTGAACTGTGTGTTTCTGTCTTTGCAGGGGCAGTGTGCGGTGGAGAACGATGGACAGCTGCCGTCTCTCCGCGGTCGTCTGCAGGAAAGAGTACATATTGCACGTCACTCGGAAAGGTAACAGATATGGCAGTATGTCCCAGCCATCTGTCACTGGAGCTCCACGCGTCCACACAAACAAAAGAGAGCTGGGTCGCTCAGACAGAAACAAGGCCCCAACTCTGCTATTGTCCTTCAGGCTTTTGGGTAAATGAAGGGCCTCTTATCATCAGGACTCCAACGCCTGCTGGAGTGATGCAGCCTGGCTTAGCAGCCTTGTTTCCTATATACTCATCTACAGGGCCAGATAGACTGGGTGGGGGGGCTTGGACATGTGGGGTCTTTACACTCTGTTTATATCTAACATTATTATGAGTGTAATTTTGAGTTACATCATCTGACAGATTTCAACACTCGTGTTTGACCTTTTTATGTGTTGAATAACCTTACACACACTCATGTCCACACACAAGTCCGTCCAGTGCAGACTCCAGCAGATAAGGTCCTGAGCTTAGTGGACGGGGTCGATATTCCATTATAGAATTTTATAATAAAGATAAACTGTCAGTGCAATCAAAGCATCACTTAAAGCTATCTTAAAGCAGATCCAGGACCTCAGTTTTCAACTGCAACCTCTCCCCATCCCCAAAATAATCATCCTCAATCCTTCCAAACACTGCAGACCTTCTTAAGAGCTCCCATCTTTTCCTTTATCTCTCACTCTAAGGAAAGAAAAAAAAATGGAAAGATGAGAAAAGGTCAACAATCTGTCAGCAGTAGAGAGAGATAAAGAAGCATAGAGGAAAGGAGAGATCGATGGAGAAATCTCAAAACCTTTGTAGATTTTATATTTTTTAGGAGATGAAGTACAATCAGAGTGTATGTCCTAAAGTTTCTCATCAGACCATAGTCTGAGCATTGGTGTTTTCTTTGTAGAAAGCATTGTGCAGTAGAATATGAATTTTTTGTGTACTAGTGCAAAACTGGAAAATAGACTGATGCCTTCCTTTTTATTTTTATTTCTTTATTTATTTTTGGACAGCATCAGAGAGAAACATGTGGGATTACATACCTAATCCCTGTGTAATCTCTGTGTTTCTCTGCTTTGAAAGCTGCCTTCGCACGGAAGGTCCAGTGGCCTTGCAAATCGCTCCTTAATACAGTAAATGCAGAGTGGAAGGAGTAAAGAAAACTGAAGCACAAAAAAACACCAAAATATTTCCCCGCATATTATCTGCAGCTACAAGAATCTTAATGCTCTCATATTTTCCACTTGAATGTTCAGTGAGTAGCTCTATGCTTGAAGGGTAAGGCGCAGCTGAAAGGACCAGCCACACTGTTGGGGTCAAGGCCTGGCCCCTCATATCCCAGCTCCCCATGCGCCAAGGAGGTTCGTCCATGTTTTGAACTCAGGGTTCCAATCAGACAGATTGCTGTTGGGGCCCCAGTTGACACGAGGAGCCCTGTGTTACTTCAAATCCTGGCGGGCCAACTGGCAGCCTCTCAGAAAAACCTATTTCAATTACCATAAGAGCCTTGGCTTGTTTCCCCTTATCCTATTCTTTAATGGACTATGCATGTACCAAGTCATGCAAATGATCTCAAGCAAGGTCCTTTCCTTTTAGTGCTGTTGTTATAAAGTGTGTTCGCTTGTTGTCTGTGTGAATCTGTCTCTGTATGCACCGGCTCATCTCAGAGTGTGAGATTAGCTGCGAAATACACGAGCTATTATCTTTTAATGCATCTTTGACCCAACAGAAGCAGTGTTTTGAGAAAGTCAATGAAAAGAGAGTTCAAACGCACATAATTGCCAGCAGTTTGAGTGTACTTCAAAAATGGGAGAGATTTCTATAAACCAGCCAAAACATCGACGTGTAGAGCCTATAGATCAAACCCAAGTACCTGAAAAGTCACTAAGGTAACAGTATGATGAGCCTTTGCGTGAGTTTAACATGTAAATGCAGAGACTTTGGTCAATTGTCACCAACCTGTCTGATTTGTTTCACTTCTGTTCATCTCTGTGTTTGGTAACACTTTGTTTCTCCTGATGAATTACCCTCAGAACAAACTCCCATTAGCACAAAATTACTCAGTGTTAGAACTAAAAACAGTTCCCTGTGTCGTGCCTCATTTTAAAAGCTAATTATGAAACTGGTCCACTTTTACATTCATACTTTGTTTACGGTTCTTTTATTGAGTCTGTTTTATGTTTTTGCCTGGTGGCATGGTTAGATCACACCTCAGTTACACAGAAAAACTCATTGAACCAAATAGTCAGATGGTCCAGTCGCCTGATTGGTGAGTCCCTGTCTTGTCCCGCCTCCTTGTACACTAAGCAGATACAGAGGATGGCTTCATTAGTTCTTAATAATGACTCCCATCCTTTGGTTTGGGTGAATTTCAGCTCCTCCCCTCTGGTTTTTAGTCCCAGGTATAGGACAGTGTTATGAAAACAGTTTTGTTCCTGTCGCCATCGCTGAGTTCAACAAGAAATAGTGACTCTCCATTTTATTCACTTATTTAGTTATTACCTCCGCCAAGGAGGTTATGTTTTTGCCGGCGTTTGTTTGTCTGTCTGTCTGTCTGTTAGCAACATAACTCAGAAAGTTATGGATGGATTTTGATAAAATTTTCAGGATTTGTTGGCAATGGCACAAGGAAGAAATGATTAACTTTGGGGGGTGATCCGGAACAAATTCTGGATCACTTTGATATTGTGGTTAACATTGGGGTCAATGGGACCAAAAATTTTGTAGATTTTCTGAGTAAAACCACTGCTCCTTCATGTTGAGAGGAGCCAGATGAGGTGGCATGGGCATCTGCTCAGGATGCCTCCTGGACGCCTCCCTGGTGAGGTGTTCTGGGCACGTCCCACCGGTGGGAGATTTCATGAGATCAAGGTCACTTGGTTAATCATGGGAAAACATGAGACGCCATAGTATATTTAGGACAGTCACCAATAGTTGTCTGTTTTTGTTTTTATAACAGTTTAATATTATGCT
>JAPSES010000236.1:4347485-4388217 GCA_029822895.1 Maxillicosta whitleyi
CTATGAGGACTGTTGTGGTGTTATTTATGTGAATGTAAGGCCTTCAATTTGATCAAAGATGCCTGGAAAAATATCTCTACAGTTGTAGCAGTGTGCAGCTACTTGTTAGCTTAGAAACAAGTTTGCTAACATTAAAAAACAACATGCTTCCTGCACTTCCAACCTTATCTTCAACACACAGCCACACACCAATGTAACACGTTAGATTTATAAATAAAATCCTGAATGCAGTAAAAAAAAAAAAAAATGTTCACAGTTAGTACTTTTTAGGTTCTGTAAGGTCGGAATACTTCTTCCACAGCTTAGCCCTGCAAAGCCTAAACAATTAAATCACTGTCAGAAAATTCCACTTCTTTGAAACTGGAGCATTTATTGGTCCTTCTGAACAACCAAAAAAAAAAAAGTTTTCAAACATCATTTTCTATGTATGCGTTTAAATTTTGTATATTTGATACATCAGGTCTCAAAGCTCAAATATTGTACTTTTGAACAAACAAAACATAATATAACACAAACATATCTAACAAATTGTAGTGTCACTGGAAAGGCCTCTGGTGAATGAAGTCCTCCCCCTGGTGGATCTGTGAATTGCATGTATTGAATTGTAGACATCAGGTTTTTCAAGAGAAAAATATCCCACTGATCATGCAGAGGGCTTCAAAACTCATGTATCAAATATGATACGTTTAGCATTATACACTTAAACCTGCGTATGACTTTCCTCACCAATTTTTCATCAGATCTGTAAAACCCGAGTCGTTGCCTAAATATAACGAATCTATAAGTCTTTCCATGATTATGCACCTTACAGTGAACAATTTTTGAACTGTACTCCATCATAAATAATCCATTTGTTTACAAACAGAGCCGGCAGGTCACTTGGGCAGTTTTGGAAATTTGTTGCAACATGCATTATTTCTGCAGCAATAACCATGGAAACAGCTTCATTGCCTCTTGATACTGCAGCTGTCAGCACAAGTATTCACCAAAAGTTTTAAGAGATCCAGTTAGAGCAAATTTCTTGAAACAAAGGCCCGGAAGATCAAAATGTCTAGTTATTTTGTGTGATATATATTTAAGTTGCCTGGTAGTCGTAACAACATTCACATGTAAATAATACCTGATAAATCAAATGAGTTCAGTGTGATTCAAAAACTTTTTGACAATATTTATTGTCACGAAACACAGAACTGAATGTGTATAATGTTCCCTCATAAATATAATAAAAGTAGGGCTGCATTTCAAATTATGAGATGATAATAATAATAATAATAATAATAATTGTGCACATTCAAAGGAAAGGAAAAGCTTGAATTTTCACTTTTTTTGTTTGACATCTTGACTAAACAGTCTCAACCACTTTTACAGATAATAATAAATCTTACATGTTCATGGGCAGTGAATTTGTGGGTGGACTGGACATACTGGGCTCCTGTAATCTCACTTCGGATTTGAGTGGGTATGTTTGTTTAAAACCTTTATATTTGGTTTCATAATGATGCTTCCCTTCGGTTCTTTTAGTAAGTGACACAGTTTCTGAACCTACACTTGTTTCATTCCCAGTGGGAAGTATTCCTGTCCCCTCCAGATGCAATACTCGATTTTCCCTTTCATTTCTCTCCCCTTCTCAGTCTCACTCATCTTTTCCTCAGCTTTCTCTGGCGTCTGTTTCTCTTCCTTTGTTTTCTCTACATGTATTGCTATCTTTGTTTTTCTTTCTTTCTACTCTTTTCATGAGGAATTACCTCTAACTCTCTCATCTGTCTATGCTGTCAGTCACACTGATAACTGCCTTGAATGCACAGACGTGATTGGCTGAGTGGTATCACATGGGATTGACACGCATGCAATTGGTCCATGCGTGTCCTCATCCACTAAACCACTACCACAAAGTGCACAAGTGGAAATAGACGACCAGCTGTAGGTCCGCACCTGAGGAAATTGTGTTCAGAAAATGTATAAGCATAAGCATAGCCTAAACTGTAGAAATTTAGTGCAGTAGAAAATACAGTAAAGTAAAAAGTAGGAATTATTCTTTTTATTTAACCCATAAAGACCCGGTGTTTGGCACTTCTCAAATCTCTACATACAACCTTTCTTAAGTGGCTTATCACCATTTATCTGTATTTATTTGTATCTTTAGTTTGCATTTTTTCAGTGTAAATCGTGTATTTTCCTATATTTCATTCACTGGTCATGTAGATGTCCATTCAAACTCAGATTAAAGTTGAGGGTTATTATATCAAAAACAGAGAAAACTAAAGAAAAAATATCTTTTTCTACAAAATCTTTCATTAACTGAACATAAACCCAGTGTGTTCATCTACTGTTATTGATCCAGCTCCATTGGTTTTACTGGTGAATCAATGTTGTAGAAGATGGTGGTGTTTTCACGTTCACTACCGAGCTTCTGAACAAAATGAAAAAGTGTATTTTACACCAATTATTGGCATGTATTAATAAGATTAGTGCATTGACAGGAATTAAACATAGCAGAGAAGTAGATGGTTTTGGTTGCCAGTGGCTGTTTGGGTCTTTATGGGTTAAGTAAAGGACAGATACATTAAAATAAAACATATACTTCAGTAACAGTAATGCAGCACAAATAATTTGTTCCAAAACCGTATTTCAGTAGGTCGCATTAATTATCTACCTCAGAGATACTGTATTCTCCAAAGAGGTGATGAAGACAGCTGAACTCATATTAAAATAAACTCATAATTAATTAAAGTGCATGTCAACACACACACACACACACACACAAAATACACTCTGGGAATGTGCAATACATGCTACATTTCTTGTACAGAAGAGATATTTAATCTCTGTTCTTCTGCGTGTTGGTGAGAACTCAAGTGAGAGCAAACTGACAACAAGTTTGGACGGGATTTGTATGAGATCCAATTATAAGAGGTAAAGCGGAGCATCCTGATAGAAGCAGCTTCCTGATCTCTCCAGGATAAGAGTTTGTCTGATGGGGATGATCTGCAGGATTACCTGGCCCTGGGACTAGTTCCCAAGCTGTGGAAAAAGTCTATTAGTAACTGTGGGATCTTAAGTGGTAAAAAATAGTTGGAGAGCAACATGGTAGAAAGAAGTGCCTACTCAACACAATTTAGTGTTTATGAGAGTGTGTGTGTGTGTGTGTGTCCATCCATCCAGCGTTTCTGATTAGTATGCTCGGGCCATGAGGCTACACTGACAGTGGGGCCTCTGAGAGCTCCAACACCATGAATTCTTTAGCATGAGCTTGCATGTGCCCTTGCTCTCATCACGCCTGAGTGGACAACTCCAGTCCAGTCAACAGAGGACAGGGACACACACACACACACACACACACATACAGTATAGACAGAAAAAAATGTGCACAAGGCTTCATTTGATACAAACATCTACGCCCGCCAGCCTACTTTCAGTTAGCTGAAGGTCCCTGTGGCCTACATACAAACACAGTCTGCATTTAACCATCTCATCAGCACACTCAACACATTTCCTTCTAACTCACAGAAGAGGGCAAACATACCCATGCTCACGGATACACTCAGACATGAAAAAAGAGGGGGTTAAAAAAAAAAAAAAGGAAAAAAATCTGAGGGAATTTTCAATCTCTTCTTCTCTTTTTCTCTCTCGCTCTGCCTGTGGAGAACACTGGTAGGAATCAGGGAGAAGAGCAGGGTTGCTAGGCGACAGGTTGTGGTTGCCATGGTGAATTTAAGTGGAACAGCTGGTCCAATCAGCATAAAGTGCAGGCAGGCGGGGGCAGAGCCAGGGAGGCTCATGCCAACACAGACAGACAGGAAGGAGAGGCTGCTGAGGCATGCAAGATAGAGGAGAGGAGAGAAGAGGAGAGGAGAGGAGCAAAGTAGGACGAGGATAATAAAGATGAGGGGACACAGTAGGAAAGGAGGTAGGAGGTCAGGAAGACAGAAATAGCCAGTGCTGGTCAGGTGAAGACATTTCCATGAACACTAGCATAAAAAATGAGGATATCAGGGAAAATAAAAGTCGGCTCCAATTGCACTAATAAAGTCACAGATTTGTTTTCGTCTCTGTTGGTGATAAATTCAGTTCAAGATTTCCCTCTCTAATTAGTACACACAAACTCAAAGGTTATTCCAGCCATCAAAACAAAAACAAACACTAAGTCAAATTTATCTGGTGTCAGTTTTTACACAACGGCACCACAAACCGATGTGGGAGCCACGGTAATCACAACCTGATATGATGTTTAAAGGCGAGACACTAAAGACAAGAAAACAACACAGACAGCATCACAGTTCAATGCAGCTAATGACAACATGGTGATAACATGGTGATAATGATAATAGGGTGGGAAAATGTGTGGCTGTGGGGATTTCACAGTCCTCTCCTCAGTTGGGTGTAATGGGGCAATTTTTATTTCCTATAATGTGCGGCTGGAAGGAGAGGTGGTGGTGGTGGTGTTAAAGTTCTCAGTCGAGTGACATCAACAGTTCTAGGAGTTTTATTGAATAATCTAGACGACAGTGGAGCAGAGCAAAGAGATACATGATGGATGATTAGGCTGTTGTAAGCAAGGATAACCAACTGGTGTGATCAAACAGGAAGTAATTAATAAATCAGCAGAAATTACCTTACCACTGTTTGATCTGATTATCCCCATTTGTGCATTATTTAGTTGTTTTGTCATCATTTGTGGTTGCACACCCTGTGAAGAGTAAACTTTTGTATTCACTCATAACAACACTAACTACCAAAATCATCTACCAGTGTAAAATGTAAATAATTGTCATAAAATATAGTTTGTCATCTTTTTATGGTCATCAGATATGACCCATTTGGATGTTCAGAAGCTCTGTAGTGAACGTGGAAACACCGTCATCTTCTACAGCATTGATTCACTAGTGAAACCCATGGAGTTGGATCATAGGCAGTGCATGGACACGTTGGATTTATGTTCAGTTAATGAGAGATTTGACTGAAAAAGATAATTTTTCTTAATTTTTCTTCATTCATCATATTACAATTGACTTTAATCTGAGTTTTTATCAAACATATACATGATCAGTGAATTAAAAATGGGAAAATACCAGAATTTTTATTGAAGAAACACAAAATACAGAAGATAATATAATAATAAAAGGTGATGAATTGCTTTAGAAAGGTTCGATTTAGAGGAAAAAATTCACTTGGGAACTGCCAAAAAAAATGTAACACTGGGTCTTTATGGGTAAACGTAAAAACTCCACCTGAACTGATGCAAGAAGGGTAATTTAGGAGAAAATAGTCCCACCAGGGTACCACAGTCTTGTAATAAAATCAAAAGTTGCACTGCACAATGTTAGAAAAAGTAGAAAAAAAATTAGAAAAGTTATGGCTCTTGTTGATGGATGTGATGGATCTGCTCTAAAATTAATTCATTCAAGTTTTATGATAATTTGTGCAGAACTTATTGTGTAATTCTGCTGACGGACAAACTGACAAAAAAAAACATAAAAGATCCTTGGTGGTCTCTAACAGATGACAATGCCCCCCATTTTGAATATTTGGGCAGGTGTGCTGAACTGCAGCAGTTCAACTTGATGATCGTTGAAAGGTTTAATTAGTCCCAAAATTACATTCGAGTCTTTGGCAATCCCAAATGAAAACCTGTGTGTTAGACACTATGATCATCCTGTAAACATTAAATATTGGAATATTCTTATTAAGAGTGGTGTTCAATCCTCTAATGGAGTTCACAAATTAAAAAAAAAAAAGCCCAGGAGTACCGAAGACGCCTTTCATTGTTTGTTTTCCTTTAATTTGTCACATCTTTAACTCTACTGGGAGTCAAACTACAGTTATCAGTAGCAGCTGACAGGTGCTCCCCAGAGTCAGTTATTTCTGATTTTGCTTATCTGGCCAATGTTCAGGAAAAGGTCTGTTTCCAGGTCCACCTCTGGACAGCGCTGCCTCCTGTCTGATACTTTATCAGTTATTGGTTTCACACTTTATCAGGCCTCTGCTTCGAAGATTGAACCCTGCACAGATACGCACATCCACACACACAAAACTTTAAAAATGTAGGAGTTTAGCACCACATCATGACAGACGATTTAACCTGGCAGTAGAAGTAAGGACAGATGTGTGTGTTGTGCTGCTCTGGCCTTATTGCCCCCCCAGTCCTGTTAACCTTAGACTGAACACACTACGATCACAATTACACACACATCTAAAACATACAAAAGACACAGCAGAGTCAAAAGCTATATTCATATCACGGCGCTGTTTAGATCCTGAGGCAGACTGTGTGCATATTCTGTGGACATATAGGAGAGGACACATGTCTTCTCCATGGAGGACACACTCTCTGAGCGTCTCGCATGAGCAAGCACAGAGGGGAGTGGGATGAACACAGACTGCCACTGCTGTAACCAATCATGGCAGCCACTTATCCTGATCATTCCCCTCTACAGCAATTATGTCGCTGCTACAGTCACAGAATTTGCACAAATTTTCTTAGCTAGTACAAATTTGAACATTGAAACAACAAGATAATTGCAGCATACATTAAAGTTAAAGACTGACTACAGTGAACTGACAGACTAATATTAACCACGGTTAACAGTTGATACAATTCCAAAGAATATTGTCAGTGTGTGAAAGCATGAGGTGGAAATGCTTTTACGTGGAGACACTGTTGATGAAAAGCTTTAAGTCTTGTCCAGCTCACAAGATGTCCATTCACACAAAGCTCTCACTCTGTCACACCTTCCTCCTGTCACTCACACAAAGCATGCTGGGAGGCATGGTTTCCAGGGCGACCAAGAGGCACCTTGCCTTGACGACAGTTCAGTATGCGGAGATGGAAGACATTAGCTTGCACCTCAGGTGTGGCAATATTGGTGCCTATAGCTCGACCATGAGCAGAACAAAGCAACCATGACCATTTCGCAGAAGAGAAAAAGATGGGATTTGTTAGAAAGCAACGGTAGATCCAAGTGAAATAAAAGGACAACGATGTATACAAATGAGTGAAACCGTAGAATTAGTGCACACACATGCACGCACACACATACACACACACACACAAAACAAGCTGAAATTATGATTAAGTAATTGTTCTTCGATGAACTTAGATTTTTGGTTCTGCGGCTAGTTAGGATCCTCCACAGCTCAGTGTGACAGAAAACCTACTGGGAGTTGAAACAGCTCTCTGGGTATCTCCTCTCAGTGATAAATGAACTAAGCTGCCTCACACTTATAGTGTGAATTAAAATTTCACACACACATACTCTCTCAAAAGACCCTCACACACTGTCCTAAATATGCAATAACACACTCCTGAATCTCCCTCAAGGCTCCAAAATAAATCTTCAAAGAAACCCTCAATCTGCTTAACACATTTTACACACACACACACTCACACACACTCACATGCAGGCATGGCCATAGCTGCACACATGTGCACATGAGCGCACAAAGGAACACGCTCTGACCCAAAGAAAACACAGATCAATGAAGAAATGGGCAGATCTTTTTTTTAATATGGTGTTAGTTTGAGTAAAGGCCGAAGCCATGAAATTCATGAAGAGGAGACAGAAACAGAGATGGGTGTGTCATGTGCACAAAAAGCATACTGTGGGAAGACAACACAGGGTTGCTCACACATCTCTAGAGAAACACACGGCAAAAGGAGACCAAGGGAGCGAAGAAAATGGGTGTGTGTGTTTGTAGGTGTGCGTGTAAGTGTGAGGGAGTGTGAGTGAGCGAGAAGGAGACTGAGTGCATAGAGAATTGAGTGCAGTTAGTAGTGTTTCCCCCTCGGCTGAGGCATTAACAAGCCTATAATGGACCCTCTTAAAAAGCCGACTAGGATCTCCTCCAAAACTAACTGATTTAGAGTGGCCAGGGCCCCCATGGGCAGTGGCCAAGTCCCCCTCTGTCCCTCCCCAGCCCTGCCACAGCCAGCCCCGGTGGCAGGCGGCACAGACACACATTGTGTTTGTCTACTGAACCACAAGCAATAGCAGTTTATAACACAATAAAACACCATGAGGAGGCATTAATTGGATATAATAGCCAGGGAATGATTTAGATGATTTAACACCTTCTTCCAAGACGACTACATAAAAGAGGGAGAAAAGGAAGAGGAGAGTAAAAGGGAATTAGAAAATGGACTTACACACCATTTCTAACTTTGATTTCAGATTGACAATGCGCACAATGCATACTCTCACAGTCACAAATATATGAGGTGCATGTTATCATCTACATCCAAACAAACACACACACACACACACTTGCACAAATCCAACTACATTTTTATTTTATTTTTGACACATGTATGTTCACAAATTGTAATTCCTTGTATATTTTATATCTATATTTACGCACTATATTAAATGTAACCATCAGCTTTGTTTGAATGCAGCAAAGGAGATCAAGAAATATGGAATAAATCTAACAAGTGGGGGGAAAAAAGAATACAATAATTGAATCAGTGTTGTGTTAAAATAAACCCGGGAACAATATTCACACAGTAACCCTTGAACTGAGGGCAATAATCACAGATGCAGCTGATGCTGAAGGGATATGACAGGCTAGCTGGTAGAAAAAAGACAAAGGCGTAACCTCCTTATCACTCTGCTGCATTTAGCTGGCACATTTTATTGACAATATAGGTATCAGGGAAATAAGAGACTCCAGATTCTTGCAGGAAATTATCCTCAAGCCCCCCGTTCGCTAACCCTTCAACATATTCACCCTATCTCTTCTGCCCTCCTTCATCACCTCCTGCTTTTTCGCACTGCATAGAGCAGAAAGGGAGCAGGGCCTTGCATGTATGTACATAATTGGCACTTTACTGTCATATCAAATTCATATCAGCGCAGGGTCTTGGGCTGGGAAGAACAATGAGGGCCAGACAAAAGCGTGGCTCCGTGCTCTGAGAGTCGCCCTGATAACCGCAGCATAGACCAGTCAATAAAACCAATCATCTCTAATCTTCTTATGGGGGACTAAACAGTTCCCCCAGATACTCCACCGTGCCCACTAGACATTAATGCGTGCCGCACTGTTTACCAGTTTAAAGCCAGAAAAAAATACTGCTTGAACACAACTTAAGTGCGTGACCTTTAAACAGCCATATCTGGGTTTCCTTTATTATGAACAGATGCAAAATTAGACACAGTGTCCTGGATTTATGGGTGCAAATATTGGTTTTGTTTTGTAAAAGTTCTCACTCAAACAGTCTATAAAATCATGTTTGTCAGTACATTTTCAGTTTAACATAACCAGACAAAAATCCATGACAAAATGTAGTGTTCGTCCTCACATTTGCTGCCCTGGGTTACAGTAATGAAGAGTGATGTAAAGAAACACCTTGATCTCCTGGACTCCAATACTGCTGGTTCTCTGGAAGCAGCTCCTTCAATACACTGCAGAAATGATTAAAGGTCAGCACCCTCATGTGTTAACGTTCAGCTTCCACCATATCACCCAGGAGCACCATTCGGATATTCTGGTCAGGCCAGATAACAGTGTCATTTGGACTTCAAAACCTAAATACACATAAAAACCCATCTCTAATAATTACAAATGTGGCTTTGGGGGTGAAAAAAAAAAAACGAATAGTCATATTTTGTGTTATTTCCTAAACACCTTTCCTTGTCTGTCTTTCAACTGCTTGACAGTGGAGTTGCCTCAGAATTGAATACAGCTGTATGCAAAACCTCTCTGATGCTCCAACGCCCAAACCTCTCGACTGGGGCCTACGCAATCTAAAAAAAAAAAAAAAAACAGTGGGGGAAGGGAAAGGTCACAGGGGTGATGCTCCATGGCTATTGTAGCCTAATCATTCACTATTGTTTTAAACATATATGCATTAATTCATGGATCTAGCAAAGGAAAAAAAACATGAAAATACACATTTAGAAAAAAAAAAAATTAAAAGATGAAAAAAAAATCGTATTTATTTGTATTTTGCCGTGTTAAAATTTCCCACATGCGTGGCAGGATCACTGTTTCATTCCCAGCCCTGTTGTATCTCTCCTTTCTCAATCTTCCTCCCTCTCCTTCTTCCTTCTCCCTCTCCCTAATGATGTTGGCTGAGGTGTGGGTTAATTGCAGGGTTAACTGACAACGTCGAGGAGCAGTGTGCTGTGAATATGAGACGAAAGCGAGGTTTAGTCACAGTGTGCAGATGGGCATAAGTTTATTGAATTGCTGCACGTTTTAATGCAGTGTGTGTGTGTGTGTGTGTGTGTGTGTGTGTGTGTGTGTGTGTGTGTGTGTGTGCGTAGAAGGACTTGCTCCATGTGCTCGTGTGTTCTTGCGCACCTCCACATGCACTTATAAAATACTTTCTGATGGGCATGAAGGAGCATCAGAAGGAGCAACTCTTTGAGGGAAGGTTAAACGTGTCTCTGTTTTCATGTGAACAGCTGACATGAAGGATTTGTGTAAAACTCCCATTGGTTGTGGTGTCACCTCTGTTTTCTTCCTCGTTGGAATAAAAACACTTTGCTGCCACAGTATTACACACACTGGTATTTGACTTGTTTTACTGTAGCTGCTAATGAATATCTATGTGGTCGGTCGGTGTCATTGGTGTCCCTGCTCAGGAGCCAACACTCTGACAGCCAAGGCAAGACTACATGACTGAGCTGCAGCGAATAATGTACACACCAGTGTTAACATGTATGAATGGAGATAATGCATTTACGAACACCTTCTCCAGCCATACGGACCTGCAGAAATATGATGAAACATGCACACACTCAGGTAAATCATGCACTAGTTACATATCAACCTGTGCTGTCTGTGCATACACCTGTTTCCAGGCACATGCACACTTAAAGGAGAGTATGAGACATTCAGCAGCTTTTCAACTGTGTAATAAATGTACAAAAACAGGTGCGATAATGACCTTTTTCTACTGACTGTCACAAACAGATCAATGCAAACAGCTCATGACATTTATCAGATAGACTCAAGGACCAACTATTAGTACTGATTCTCACCTTGCTAGTCAAGTGTATCATCATTATTGATAAGACGTCCACAAAGGACAATTCATTTACCTATAAAACATGCAAATGTGGAAATGTTGCAGGCTGTTTCATAGAATAATTTCTGGAATCATGGTATAAACTTTGCAACCTGCCCGTGCGTGTGTGTGTGTGTGTGTGTTGTGTTTATTGTTCCAAGACACACAAGTGACAGTCCATCTCTCAGCAAATGTGCAGAGCAATTTTTCTCATTGTGAAATGATGAACAGTGACATCCGGGATTTCTCATCTTTTCCACTGTGTCCGGCCAAATTCACAGGACAGAACCCCCGCTCCCGCACAAAAATGACTCAATGACACGCAAACTTGTATTCCTGTTTTGCATTTTAGCTAATTTTACATGTGTGTGTGTGTGTGTACGTGTATATGCATAAAACTGTTCTACCGTAAATGAGGTAATAAATAAAATGTAATGATAAAGTGAAGTTAGCAATAAATACAACACTATTAGCAGGTTAAAACACATTCCTAAAAATGTTCGTTAAAATGTTTCTTGTCATATTGTCTTAATGGGCAAACTACAGTCTAAAGTAAGCTTTAACATTATTTTCTATTATCATATTTAACTCAAATGAATTGTGCAGTTATAAAATATCCAGTGGGTTGTTTTAAATAATTTTGCTTGTTAATTTATTTATTTATTTATTTATTTCCATCAGTACTTACTTACCTGTGACCATGTGGATCACATCGAGTGTACACAGGCTCCTCAGAAACATAATGTTTTCTCCTTAAAGCAGGTACAACACACTAATGTAAACTTCACCTCCAACTTCTAGCTGCTTTATGGCACATCCATCCATCCATGTGCGCTTGTGCTGCGTCTGCGTGTGCATGGGTGTACAGGAACTGAGTGCACGCTTTAATATAAGTCTAGTGTTTGTTATATCTCACCATATATTACCATTTCTCCTTGGAGGGGCCCCTTGCATTCAAATCAGCGGCCGGCTGCCTGATCGTAGAGGACAGCTTACTAGGCCCCTTGAATTGTTCCCTGGGAACAATGGATTCCTTTGTCAACGTGTTTCTCTTTCTCTCCCTGGACAATACTGGAGGGTCCTTCTGGCTCTGTGCACTTAAGAAATGTTTGCAAAATTCTGAAAGTGCGGGAGATTTGTGTCTTTTCTCTGTGACAATCGTCGCCCAGTGTTTCAAAGTGGAAAATTTCCTTCATTTAAGAAAAAAAAAAAAATCATCCGCATTTTTTTTTTTTTTCTTGGAGTCTCTGTCATGTGAGTGAAATATTTTGTCTTCTAGGTGTGCACAAATGAAACCAAAAAAATAATTAAAATAATAATTAAAATAAAAAAATATAGAATATGTCGAAACCTGGAAATTATAGAAATAAAAAAATAATTAACCGAACGCATGCGGAAATGAACGTCAGACAAACGTCAACAAAATAAAGTTGGTGAATTAATTTTAGAGATCCCTGGAACTTTTCTGGAAGGTGAAGGGGATTTGGTGTGTAAGTGTGTTTGCTGTGTGTTACAGTAGAATGCAGTTATAGACGAGGCTGTATAAGCTGTGTATCTGCATAACGGGCTTATAGTGCGGAGCTGCACCGGGCCACAGCGCTGACCTCTCCCTCCTCCTGATGAATAGGCCCAGAAGCAGAAGCCCAGCTGTGCCTATTCGGGCCTTCAACAGCATTTCGGAAATCGGTATGATTTCCCTGGGAAAGTTAGCTCAACACTGGGACAGTTTCTCCTACAATGTCCCTTATTCCAACCTAGTGGACATTATTAGAATTATTATTATGACTATTATCATTATTATTATCATCATCATTATTGTTATTATTATTTCTGCTATACCCTGAGGAAGCGCGAATTTAAATATGTTTTTATTTTTCACACAGTTGCTTACACGTGAGCATTGCTATAAAAAATACACTATATATTTTCAACCCTTTGAAATTACAAATACCGTCCATTCTCTCATTATTTCTATTAAAAAATTAAATTTTTCTCAAATTTTACATTTTAATATGTACGCAATATTTCCATCCACACGAATTCAAATGAAAACAATTGTGGTTTTGCGCAAAGAAATAATAACTTTCCCGGTGGGCTCTGTGCGTAATTGTGCAGGTCCATCTATAAGCCGGATCCTGCAGCTATACAGCAGCCTATACATGCCCTGTCACCATATTGTGCTTTTGTTTACGTCGAGAGTGCAACTCTGAGGACTATGGAGGAGTGTTTGGAGCCCTTATGTGAACACTTAAAAATATGGGGGAAAGACGTTTTTCACATTTTACATTAGACCTGATGTGGAGCTTTTTTTTTTCTTTTTTTTTTTTTTTTTAAATGTCCAGTCAACCTTCACCTGCTACAGTGTGAGTGTGGATCTTATACTGACCCAGAAAAAACAAATGAATTACCCCGTACATATTTGTTTAGTGATGCTTTCGGTGACAACAACATTAAACTCCGGCATGGCACGTTCCTTAATGTAATTCAAATGCGCAGGAATATTTTCCCAGCGTACCTCAAAGGTCCAGGGGCCGCAGCTCGCACAACTGGGGCCGAATCTCCTCTCTCTTTTGTTGGGGCTATTGTGGGGGGTTGCATGTTGAGATTGGGGGTGTAATGAGGGGGCTGCGACCCCCCGATGGGGGTGCATTTGCTGTCCAAAGACCGTTAGACAGTGGCTGAATGAATGGGGCTTGAATGTCATTGTAATGCACAGGGACAACTCCCCCTTCATTCAGCTTAAGATGTGGAGGCCGCTCAACCCGGCAGAGGAAGAGATGAAGGGAGAAAAGCAACTGCAATTCAATTCACAATCTCGCTCTCTCGTTGCTTCGTTGTGCATGAGCAGAGACACGGAGGCTATTTTAACCAAGTTAGGCGCTATATGCTGCTGCACTCGCATGCGTTTTTCTGCGCAGAGGACCAGGCCTGTGATGGCACAAAATGGAGAGAAGATATGATGGAGCACAGTGTGCTGCAGAACTGGAGGATAACGGCGACGAGAGTAGGAACAAAGGATTTTGAGTCCAAGTCCGCGTGGATTTATCAGTATAGGCTTTCTGGACAAAGGATACCTCTGTGTGGCAGGTGGCCTCTACTGTACGCATGGTTTATTAACCCACTTCTTTATGTGTTTTGCGTGAAGGAACCAATAGCCATATTATAGGCCTAAGAAATCTGCATTAGTGGGTTGACTTACATTAATGCAAATGCAATGTAGCTCGTTTTGAGATGTAGATTGCTGCAAAGACAGATTAGACAATAGGCATGGCTGTTAAAATAGTTAATAATTGCATTCGTTTAAAAAAAAAAAAAAAAGAGGCGCATTTGCGATTGTATAGGCTCCGTTATGGGGAGTGATAGGCAACGGTTTCATCCTAAACACCGCTGATGGTCCGACCTCTCCCTGTCTTTGTTCAGCCAACAGTGGGAGGTATGCAGAAGCTACAGAAGGAGGGAAAACGTTTGAAAATCCAATGACAATTTCTTCCGGGATAAAAATCGATATAACCCTGTAGGTTTCAACTGTAGTAGTGACAGGATGCACGTAGTGGACAGGCCTACATGTGGATTAATGAGGGTGTGAGCAGGACTTTAATGTTAGATTAAATAAAATAAAATAGGTTCGATTGGTTTAACTGAATGTTGGCTGCAGAGTTCAGGTCCACGTGGCAAGTTGCAAATAAAATAATGATCAAAAGTATAAAAGAGGAACCCCATAAAAGACACGAGTTGAAAAGTGGCGATTACATCTTTGACGTTAAAATGAAAAACAAGGTATTTGTCTAATTTGTGAAAATAGTCCTTGGACTTTGAAATACTTAGTCCTAAATGTGGGTCATAACAGCAGTACACGAGCAGAGTCTGTTAAGGTGCATGTGCAGGATTTTACAGGTAAATAGAGTCAGGGTACATTCAAGATCAAAATGTAAAATCAGACATAATCATTTTTACTCACCTTGTCATCAAGTCAAAAGTGCTAAAAGTACAGACAACGCAGATCTAGAGGAGTAAACACAGTAAATGTAGTCACAGGAACCCTGTGGATACTGACCCAAAGACAGACTGGCACGGCCCTGGTCTGCACATGGCATACAGGGTTAACGGGTCTAAACAGCCTTTGAAATTCACTGGAGAAACTTAGGCTGAAACAGACCATCTTGGCGTTTCAGTGTAAAGGGCATTTGGCTGCGCGTTATTTTGGAAGAGCAAAAATGTACGCGTTACTTCTAATAAATTAGGAGTTCACCATCATGATGACAAACTGGAGGTCACACTGGAGCCGCTGGATGTGTTTTACTTTCCAAATGCATGGAGTATTTGTTTGAACCTGTAATTGTTTTGCTGTTGTTTGCTGTCAGCAGGTGCATACAAGCGACAGCGCAATTGTCATGTCATTTTGACATTCTTGTGCATAAAGGCTACATCATATTTATTGGTAAACGCCACCGGCTGTAACTAGTATCTGGAAGCGTCAACAGTATGTCTGCCCCGATGCATGCATGCATGACGCGCTGCAGAAAGTCAGGCCGGTGGTTTCAAGGACATTTGGGGCTGATGAGGATTTGGTTTTAATGGGGGGAGGTGAGGAGGAAGAGGGGGGCTCGGGCCCCGGGCCATGACGTCAGTGTGCGCCCATGTAATCCTCTTGCGCTGAAGTCCAATCAGCGGAGACTCGCAATTGTCTAGGATGGGAAGAGAGGGGCGCTCTAATCCGGGAGACAGTGGATCACACAGCCCGAAAGAGAGAGAGAGGAGAGCGAGAGAGGGGGCATGCATCCAGTGCTGGATTGTGCCTGAAATGGGTCAGATTAAAAGACACGAACCAAAAGGAACCGAGTGACTCCTTGCGGAGAGAGAGGACCTTTCTGAAGACCAAGATTTTTTTTCTCCACTTCAAACACAAGATCATAATCGTCGACAGTACCAGCGTGTAGGGATGTGATAGAGAGCAGTGTGGCCAGTAGAAGAACGTCGTATCTTTTTTCCCCAGATATAGCCTAATGTAAAACTAGCCTTCTGTAGTTTGTCAATTGCATGGGAGGAGAGAGGAGGCATCGCGCGTTTTGTCCGAGGGCGTTGATCATGGACAAATCGAGGAACTGCATTCAAGCCAAGTTAAATGGAACATACAGTACTGGTCGCAGTGGGATGTATGGCTTCAAACAAATAGCCTTGTGATGCGCTGCCATCGGTTATTTCTTCTGTTTTTCGCTCGTCTTTTTGTGTGTTGGGTCAGGGTACAGCTGTAATTTGTGCGGTTTTTGAGGAAGGACAATGCGAGAGTGTGTAGCCTCGGCTGATATTCTGTGCAAGGTAACCTGCCAGGAGATGCGTAAAGACGCACTACCAAAAAATCGAGGGCATAATTGTTGACAAATGCTATGCTAATGACAAAGCTTATCAGATGCTAGCTTTGTTTCAGATGCATTGATCAGGCTATTGGCTGTTTGCTGATGGGGTTTATTGCCGAGCTGTGGCGCAGTGATATCAATATCTGTGCATAGAATCCAAAGAAACGCAGGACAAGAATGTGCTCGCGCGCATTATTGCTGGTGTAGGCGATAAATCGGCTTGAGATTTGAGAGTCTGCATGCGCGCGGGCGTGTGTGTGCGTGTGGTTGTGTGGTAAAATCGGCTTTAGATCTGTGCGTATGCATGCGTGTGTGTGTACGTGTGTGTGTATGCCAGAGCGCGCACGCAAACGGGAGCTGTACTTAAATCGCAGTCATGCAGTCTTGCATCCTCCTTGGCGGCAGATGCTGGAGGTTTGAGAGTGTGGAAGTCACACAGGGTTAGAGGCTGGTGGCTTGGCTTCATTCTGCGCCCATCAGCAAGGTGAGAAGGCGACTTCTTGAAGGGTTGTCACTCTGCGTGTTCACAGCGGACCTTGATTTAATGTCCATACAATTAAGGCACGCGGTGAATGCCAAGAGAGGAATCTTCACAGCATCATGCTTCAGATAGACTATGTACATTCATTTATTCACTGTGGTTAAAGGTTTGAGCTCTGCATTTGGATCCTTAATGGAAGGAACAGGCCCTGCCAAATAGCATGCAGCGGAATAAAGCTGACTGCTGTACTGTCACTCAAGTGTGTGTGTGTGTGTGTGTGTGTGTGTGTGTGTGTGTGTGTGTGTGTGCGCGCGCGCGTGCTATAGGTGGGCGTAATGCGCACATTAATATCATTAAATTATTTCACCACAGTTCACTTACTTATTGGTTAATTTTTAGTTTTTTTAAATGTCCTGTTTATTTTTGAGGTATTTAAACACATCTATTGCAGGATGCGAAACAGGCTTAGATTAGAAAACAACTGGACTGTCGCCAAATTGGGGTCATGGCCTAGATCTTTAACATAAACATATACTGTTATCAGTTTATTATATACGTCTAACATTAATTTTAAGGTAGAAATTGTCGAAAAGCTCATCACAGTGCGTCGGTTTGTTCGCTATTTGTTAAAATCTGTGAATTTTTAGGCCTAAGATTAACAGACTTCAATGTGAGATTTGATTTGTTTAATGTAGAATTTAAGAAATGTATTGTTTTAGGTGTTGGGTGTTAAATGTAGAGCTATAACCTATAGGCGCGACCTAAAACATAGATGCTGTTAATGTACCTGCCGTAACTACACACTGTCTTATTCTAAACATCAAACATCTACTAGTATTAATCCATTACTGCTGTTATATGAATATTTACTGTACCCGCTTTTATATAATGGTAAACAGGCCAACTCAATGGTCCGCAACGCTGCAGATTCAGGTGACACGGATCTGTGATTGTTTCATGATCTAAAGTAGGCCAGCAGCTCTTCTACACACTCACTAAAGCTCAAACCTCTGGCCTACAGCAAAGTCTGACGAGCCTTCAGGACATGAAAACTACCGCTGCTCTGACGGAGACAACATATGGAAATATAAGCCGTTCAATGCCACCTACAGGCGTCCTCTGCACAACGCATCGTGAAGGCTGTGGCCCAATAGGACATGCGTTTCATTATTTCACTTTTAGGTCATAAAACAAGCTGTAATGTTAAAAACAAGCCATGCAAACGCAGCAGCAATACATATGCAAATAGAATACTTATATCTAGACCAGCTTTCACTGTGTAGTATTAATTTGTGCATGCTTTGTGATTCATTACTGGAGAATATTCAAATCATTTGTGTGTAAAAAGGTTTGCAAATTTTAATAATTCCTGCAGGATAGATATTTTAATCCATCTCTAAATGATTTGGATGACTTACATAGATTAAAACCAATTAATACATAGATAAAATGTAATCACATAACCAACTAAGAGGTAATTTAGAGGCTTTATAAATCATATTATGTCAGTGGTGACTATTTTATTCTATGAAATGGTACCTGACTGCTAAAAAAAATCTGGATTTGTAAATAATCTATATAAATAAATATGCATATGAGCATTATGTTGAATAAAAACGCCCTATTATCAGTTATGTTTAACATTTCTAAACATATTCGTCATGCATTATGATATTAGGAGTGTGTTGAGTTAGGGTGTGATAATGTTTGCCTGTTTTATTTCACAGATGGATATGTTTTGTAATGATGTGACAACAAATAAAGTCTATCTTCTGATTTTTGTTTGTTCTTGTGATTTTTTTTTTTGAGAAATTTTTTGAACCACTGACACATCTGTTCTCAGTTATTTAAAAAAAAAAAAACAAAAAAAAAACAATATCAATGGGGAAATGTTTCTTTTTCCCATGATATTTTCAGAATCAGTAACATAGTGACTTTTAATCTGTCATTCTTTTGTAAGGGTATATTCCTGAATGGAGTAAAATGATAGTATAAATCAAATTCATATATCTACATAAGAAGAAAAATCCCAGATTTATTCTCATAATGCTCTAGATACCGTTCTTTATTTTGTTTTCTGACTGGAAACACCTCACCCGCTGTCTTCCAAAATCTGGAAATCAGCACCATGGAGAGCTCATGTAAGAATTTTACACACACACACACAACCCCCCTCTGCCTCAAAATAAATGGTATATTTTCTAAACATTGATTATTTAAGCCTCTGCCTTCAAATTGTAGCTAAAATAATAACCTGCTCTTGTCTCTGAGGACATAGCGTCTTCAATCGTAAAGATCTACGCTTAAGTCTTGTGGAAAAAGGCCTGCTTGGCGTTATTTCTACATACATCATCATGTCTCCAGTAGCAGCATGATAGAATAAGACAGCAGAACAAAACCAGCCCAGCCGAGCAAACCTTTCAGTGAGATTTACGCGCTGGGGCAGCCCTACAGAGCTTCCTGTCTCTGAATGAGGTCACAATTTGTGGCTGTTTACTCACTAACAGACAATTCATGAGATCAAGACAAAGTAATTGCTGAATGGACAGTTTATTAAGGCTTGATTTCTTCTATAAAGAAAAACCAAGATAGATCTTTTGAACAGGTTATTATGCCCACTACATCTGTGGTCTATAAGATAATCAATGTTTATTTAATATTTCATGTCAGTACTCCTTTTGTAATGTTCATACATAGAATTTTATGGCTAACCTGACATGTCTCTCTATTGCAGCAAACATCCTCTGACAGTTATTTTCGTGCATGTAAGCCCTGTAGTAAAACCACGACCAGTCCATGCTTCCTGAGGCAAAGACTGGTGTGCCTGCGAATTCGGTCTCTGATGGCGTCCTGTAGCCTTTCACCTCCCCCTGACTCTACACTGGATGGAGAAAGTGGCAATGGTGAAGGCGAAGATGAAGGGCATTCACTGTATTGCTTGGATCAACCTAGCTATTGATTAGTGCAGGTAAAGTAAAGGAGGTGGAGAGGAAAAGGGACTGTGTTAAGAGGTTTGCGGTCATTTCTTCCCATTACAAAGGATTACACTGGCCAGGTAAAAGTACGATGCAGCTTCACCTATTTGGAAATATGGTTGTGAAGCATACAGGTCATACACACACTCGGGTGACTTCGTCAAAGTGCAGTACTAGTCTTGACTTAACACGGAGTCAAGTTCTGACAGAATCATAATTGATCAGATAAACATTTTCTAACATTCTTCAAAGAGCAAACAACTTAATATGAAGAAGCCCAGTCCACACTACCCGGAAAGGTACCACTGTCAATCTTGAACCAACAGAAATTTGTGATGTGACCGTTTGTGTAACCATGGAGCTACATCAGATTTCAACACTTACACAAATACACAAAAAATGTCAACACCCAGAAAAGTCCTTTAACATGAGACAACCGTGTCCATTAGCAGCATTCCTCTCTGCATTATAGTAATATTGCAACCCACAAAATACTTTAGTGACAGTTAGCTGCTACCAGTTAGCGATCAAGTAGTAGGAACCTGCAAATCTCTACCAAAAAAAAAAAAAAAAAAAAAAGAATTTCCCTTCTGCCTCTGAAAAACGGTGACACGAGAACAGGGGGTCGCTGTTCTGTAAGGAACCATTAACTAAACAACACGGCCACTGTTTGCCTCACATTCGAGCTGCAGGATGGATATTTTAACAATTTCAGGAGACTTAATGTATTGCAGCTTGCCATGCATGGGCACACACATCAATTTCATTTTTTTTTTTTTTTTTTTAAATTTCCAATCTTTTTCTCTGTAACATTTCTGAAAGTATTGTACTGTTTCTTAATCAATGGTTTCAGTCTAGAACTTTTTTTGCAACAACAACCAAAAAACACACAGAAACCACATTTCATTCGTATTTTTTCTTACTCGATAGTAAATCAGTTACATTAATTTTTAGGTTATACATTTTTAGGCTTTCTCCATGAATATATAGGCTCCTACGTTAAAGCTTAGCATTACGACCAACATGATAGACTTAGCAAAACCAAATTCAAGGGGGAGAAAAAAGCGAGAACAGAGGATTAAGACAGGATGATGGTGAATGAACAAATATGTGAACCCTCCCCCCTTTTTTTGTGAAAGAAAAACACCATAGCAACAATTCATTCAATGTAGCAGTTACATCATTACATAATTCTGATTATAAAACAATTTAAAATGGTGGATGTGACGATTCTCTCAGACTGGGTTGTATACATGAGCATAATCTCCTGATGAAACATACGAAGAACCTTCAAAGACAAAACACCAAAAGAAAGCAAAGCAGTGGGGTGTCAAAGATGTCAATAGTACAATTTTTGATTCAAATGGTGAGAGTTCTGGTTGTGGAGGACACATCAGTTATTTCCTTCCCAGAGGCCTTTGCAATTCCTCCTCTGAAATGTCTCGAGTCCCGTGTGACTTCACACTATCCCTGATTTCTCCAGCAGTGTCACTGTTTGAGCAGTTCTTTTGAGAAGTCACCAATAATTAGAAAAAAAACATTAAGGCTCCAGAAAACAGGTTTCTGAAATGAAATTGTCAGTAGTAAGCCAAAAAATAGAGATTTTGTTGATCTGAATGAAAAATAGATAAACCATTGAAGTTTTATTATCACACAGTTCCAAGTCCGACATTGCCTTTGGGATCCTCCAACCCTGTTGGCACAGTTAAACCTCTGAAGCATGGCAATGTTGCCCCCAAATGGACAAAAAGGGGCAGGACACATCTGTTCCTGATTGTACTGAAATATAAAGTGGCAGATTTTTTTTCTCCATGGTGCAGTCAAACCCTGATTCAATTGGAAATAGGAGGGGTGGGGGCAGGAGAGAGATAACCAGTCTGGTGAGAGAAGAGTACGAGATGGCAAGAACGGGAAGAAAAATATATTTTTTTAAAAATTAACTAAAGAGTGTGGTGGTGACTTGGTAATACATTAAATCAGCTTGTTATCCCTGCACAAGTGGGTGGTACATGGGGCAAAAAAAGCACAAGTTTCGACAATGGCAGAGATTCACCAGGATTAAATAGAAAAAAAATGAAGGGCTTGGTTGCATTTTCATATTCTTCTGTCTCTTAAATCAAAAGTTCTAGTGTAACTGTTGATCAAGCCAAGGATAAATGTCTTCTATTGTTTATTCCTGTTTTGGCGCTCCTGTTTGAAAAAAGAACAGAACTTTCATTAATCACAGAAACATGACAGAACAGCAGAGTAAACCAGATAAGACTATGATGAACACATATTTACAATAATCTATTTTAAGACAGAAATGACTGTCCAATTTTATCTGCACTTTGTTGAAACCCAACAAAAAGAAAATATGACTTTACCTGATCCAACCGAGAGCGGTTCTGTATCTGAGCAGGTTCAAAAGTCTATCAAAAGCAAAGAAGAAGAAAAAGAAAAACAGTCATTAGTCTCACAAACATCAAACTTGTAAGTGGAGTTTGGACAGAAACTAATTCTGTACGCACCTTGCGCACCTCCTCCTCCTCTTCCTGCCTCTTCTCATAATGGGAAAAGTCATCAAAGATGGAGGTGGTGTGTTTGTAGGTGGCGATGATCTTGAGCACCTGCTTGGCCTTCTCCAAAGGAACCTCCTGAGTGTCACGGGAGTTGGTCACTGGCTTGTTATCGTTGTTCTCCAGGCGAATGTGGCGCAGCTGGCTGTTAGGCACATCTTTAACAAACAACCAGTCCACATCAAACTTGCCCTTCCACTTGTCCTGTGCCCAAACACCAGCACTGGTGCCATAGTCCACTGGTGAACGCATCTCTGCAACACCACAAAAGTGACCACTGCCATTGACACTGAACAGCAGATACACAGGGCCTTTACCATTCATCGCCCTGAAGGCTGAGTCCAGCCGTTTGTTGCCGTGCTCTGTGCTACACCAGATGGAATACTTGATGGAGCGATGGATATCGTCCTCAGAGTAGCTCTTAATGATGAAAACACGGCCGTTCTTCAAGTTCCATTCAAAGTCCTTGGGGTTGTAGCTATGGGAGGCACGCAATTTCTCCAGTACAGGGTGGGACTCTCCACCAGGTCCCTGGCTGGAGGAATTTGGAGGGCCACTGTTCCCACCACCAACCATCCCCATCACACCACTACCATCTTGGCCAAGGCCACCTTGCCCGTAGCCTTGGTTGCGATTGCGTGGGGCAATCCAACGGGTCTGGGGCTGTGGGGGCTGGGTGTGGTTTTGGTAGGGCTGAGGTGGTGGCTGATGGTGCTGGTGTTGATGTTGGTGATGCGGAGGCTGGGGCTGTAAGGCCATAGGCTGCATCTGGGGCTGCACCAAAGACTGGGGGGGTGGGGGCTGCATGGGTCCTTGCTGCATGGGGGCTTGAGGTGGCATGGCATGAGGCAGGCCAAGAGGTGGCTGCTGCTGCTGCAGTGGGGCTGTGGCTACTTTAGTGACCGGGCCCTTGTCCCAGGTCCCTATGTTCATGTTGTGTTTGATGGGTGGGGGAGGTAGAGCCCCACCTGGATTGAGCATCCCTGACTTCACTTTAGTTTTCAGCTGTTGGGGTTTGGCAGGCTTACTGGCAATGGCTGCCCAGGAGGTGGGTTTGGGTGGGGGCATTCCAATGGGAGTAGCTCCATTCCCTGTTGCTGCCACCGCAGGTCCACCAATCACAGATCCTACAGCCTTGACTCCTGACCCCTGGCCAGTGACATCCCCACCGATCTTCAGGCCAACCATACCCTGCTCCAGGCTGTTCATTCCAGGGGCCTTGTTAAGGGTGTCACTGTGAAAGCCTGTCTGACCATCAGGCACCAGGGTACCCCCCAGAGAGCTGGGAGGATAGCTGTAGCTGCCACCATAAGCTGAACTTTGAGTCTGCTGGCCCTGGGAGCCACTTGTGCCCCAAGCAGAGAAGGCAGGGTTCTCAGGGAAAAAGTTAAACCTGTGTGGGTAGATGCTGCTTCCCAGGCCTCCTGGCTGGCCAAACACTGTGTCCGGCATGAAGTGATGGTCTCCATTGCTCAAGGGTCCATACGGGGTGAGGTAAGGAATAGGTGGGTCCCCACCTGTAGACCAGGGAGCTTCACTGAGGGGGTATGGAAATCCAATGGAAGGGGCGTAGTAGCTGGACAGGTAGGGGTCGGTGATGGACTGGTAGCTGTTGTTCTGAATGCATGAAAGTCAGCAAAGTCACAATATAAGAAACAGTAAATGTGAATGGTAAATGTGTCACTCATATATTTAATTCACTTTCACAGAAATGGGGACAATTGTCTTAAGTTCCCATAAATTTATGTCCAAAGTACAACAATAAACAATAAAACCATTATGTTCTTTTTAACTATGAATGGATAGTTCTGATTAATAATAGGGCTGAAACAAGATGCAATTCTAAAAATCATACTGTAATTATCTAACTGATGGTCTGACTGTGATAAGAGTCTTGATTTTAGTGGAAATGGTTATTTTGTACTTTTCATTTTGACTGACGGAAATATAAAAGTGATGTGATTTTTGCTGGTTTGCAGATCTGTGCCAAACAAACCTATGTAGCACAATAATGCTTCAGTTGTAAAAGCATGCACTGATACACTTTACCTTTACTAAAAAAAACTGCAGCGCCTGCATTTTGGATATTTTATTTGTCCATAATGGATTTCAGTAATATTTTTGTAAATATAAATATGTAAAAAGGCAACCTTCTAAACATTACAATACTGTGAAACCATATATATGATTAAAAGGAGAAAAAAAAAAGTCATTTTAAGGTTTACCTGAGTAGATTGACCAGTGAGGTATGGCTCAAAGTCATTGTCGTGGACAGTCTCCTTCTGATGCAATGAACCATTTTGCACTGTAACAAAAGCAAATTATTGTAATTTTAAATAGAAATGTATAGATACCAGTTTTATGTTTACACAGGGACAAATAGAAGCATCTGTTTTAGATTTGTGGGAGCACAGCTTAAATTTTAATTTTGCGTAGGGTAGACTGCATTCAGGTAGACGTGGGAAAGAACACATATGGTTTGGGAGTACATCCACAATAACACACTTTAAATTAACTATGTGAATTTACAGCTATATTTATCTGATTAACCTTATTTTTGGTTTCACCATTACCTCATCTGTGTTTAAAGATTAACTAAATGACTTTTCAAATGGAGATGGTTGCTCTGTTCCTTTTGTATGCCTGATAAATAATTAGTGCCCATCACAAGTGCCCCTTGTCTTGGGAAAAAGACTTGAACCTGAGGGTGAATCAGTGTATGGCCAGCTTCCAGCCAGGCCTGCTGGAAAAAGACCTGCTTGTCACTCCATTTCCACTGACAGCAGCCATAAACCTAAAATGACTTGTACATCATAAAAAATAAAATTACAAGGCCATAACAGCTCTATCCACAATGATGTTCATAAGAGTTTGACAACAATGAATTACAGACAACTCATAAGAGGGGGTTGGTGGTGAGAAAGAGGGAAAAGAGACACTACCACAGCCAAAAAAACGTATCTTGCCATTGTAAATTTATAGAGATTGTCCTCCCAAAATCTTTAATCTGACTATGAAAACAGCATAGCAGTATAGAGAAAGTGTGGTTGTAAAAATATTATTCAATTCCCTCAGGCACTGCAAACATTGTGTGGAAGGCATCTTAATATATATTCTAGCCATAAATAAAGCAGATTTTCCCCCTATAAGAAACTTCAAGAAACATGGAATGTGTCCTCTGAAATTAAAAACCTTGTCACAAGATTTCTTATTCCAACTCCACTAATCATTCACAGTGTACAACCATATACATTGTTAAGAGTGTTCTTAACACTGGGTTTTGATGTTGTTTGAGCCTCTCTTACCCAACAACCAACAACTCCAGCCAGTTATGGCCTTCTTACCATAAATCATTGTAGGTATCAAATTGAAAACATTTACTCAAACATCTGGTAAAGCAACCCTGTCAGAACTTCACAGAATTCAGCTTGTGTCTTTTGTCACTGTATAAAGACCAAACACACAACACTTAAACCATTTACCTAATATGTATGTATAAGCCATTTCAGTCAATAAAAAAAGACACAGAACATATCTCATTTCTGACTAGGTGAACTTACCTTTAGATGCTTGCCCCTTTGATCTCTGCATCCAAGTTGGACCATGTAAAGTAAAGAATGAGACATGATTATTATTATTATTACTATCATAATATGATTACAGCCTAAAGGTTGTTCATTTGAACTAAGACTACTTCCTGAAGAGGCAATGCATTTACCTGACGTTAAATAGGCCTGTACTGGGGCTTTACACACGTATGCTAGTGATACATTATTTATCTGAGGAATTACACAATTTTGACAGATTTGAGTTATTTTTTGATGACATTAATTCAGGTGGAACTTCATTTGCTAACGTAGTGTTGCCCCCTTAAAATGGCTTTCTAACGCCACTAATACTAAAAGAGCTAGTAACTTAGTTTACCTTAATAAGCTGCATATATTATGATGAGCTTAAAAACCATCAAGTCATCCGTGACACGAAGCATTAATAATTATTATGTAGCTGACAGAATAAGTTAGTTTGAGCCCCAGTGTATTTTTAGCGTTAGCTTTGGGTTTCACGTATTCAGCCTCAGGCTGGGAGTTTTTTACTTCTAGACTGGTGGCACGAACAGATAGTTACAGATTGGGTTCGATTTAACATCTGCTTGCATTTTATCACACATATTTCCCTGAGATTTCCATTTCATCCAGTTCACATTTTAACAACAAAATGCAGCTAACTTGCTAGCTAAACGCACCGGCCAACGTTAGAGGCGAGCTAGCACTTCCGAGGAATAGCCATAGCCCAGTAAAACGTTAGCACATAGCTAGCTTGCAAGCGTTCTACAGGCGAGGTACATCGTCCTTCCTACCTGAGGGTCAATGCTTGTGGCAGACATAATTCATTAAGCAAGTCCCTGGATTCTCACAGAGCCTGAGCTTGTGACTGGATTTCAAGCCCCGTGATTTGAAAGCAACTTCCCAGCTCAGTTACAGTTAGCTATCTGGCTAGTTATGCCGCTTAGCGAATGGCTAGTAGTTGTAGCGCAGGCTCAGCTGTATATTTTCCGATGTGTTCACGTATCCCAACTTCCACAGTTCAAGTCTGTCGCCTCCGATAACGTGTCAGAAAGCAGTCAAGTCTTGATACAGGTTTTCAAGTTAACGTTATTTGTCGCCGACTGGACCTTTCGGATCTTGTATATTTGTGTCTTCGGCCGTCTGTTACTTTGTCTTTTTTATTCCACAGAGAGAGCCCTCCTCAGTTACGTTAAAGCCCTGCTCACTTCCCCAATGGCTGCTCCATCCGGGCTTTGAGCCACCGCTGCAGTTTACGTCGTTCCCCGCGGGGTGGCAAAAGTTTGAAGCATCATTTACATGTCGTTAAAGTACGTATCTAATATACAATGCACATACATGAAATATATATGAAATATATGCCACGAATAAACGTAGTGTTAGATTTACCCCAGAGGAAAACACTGCTTTTGTTTTTGCCCACTATAATAATGCGATATCTTAACGTCATTCTGTTAATCTAAATTCCAGTAGAATGTAGATTAAAACTAAATCGCTTCAGATAAAACAGTAAATACTGTCATAAGGCATTTGTCCTTCGACTCAACCCTGTAATTTGTCCTCTTGGCTCAGGGACAGAAACATAATATGTTGTCCAGCCTAGCCTCACTAACCAGACTTATAATGCTATTGTGTGGTAGATTATATCATAATTCTAGAATAACTTTTATATATACTAAATGATTATTAAAAGTTAAGATATGAGTCGAATAAGTATGTAGTTACCTGCTTAAACCACTAGGGGGTAGCAATTACACATCATCCACCCCGTAAAACTCTGCCAAAGGTCAATCTTGAAATAAAACCAACATAACTGGTTATAATCAGCTTTCCATGCTGTTTAATGATCAAATCTATATGATTAATGCAGCTATATAGTTCAGTGTTCACATAATTGATATAATGAACCCTTGAAGAGCAGTATGTCAATACAGCAGTTTGACACCAGCCTTATTCTTAGGTTATCATGTTAGGGAAACTGGTTTTGTCATAGGTCATCTGTTGACATTATCAGTTAGCAATGCTTTTGTTACTCAGAATACACAGAATCTAATCATATGACCCCCCCTTTTTTTCTCCTTTTTAATGTTTTTTATGTTATATACCTGTTGTAAAGCACATTGAATCTGCCTTGTGCATAAAATGTGCTCTCTAAATAAAGTTGAATTGAACTGAATTGTTTTCAAAAGTACACAATACCCAAACGCAAAACAGGTAATAGATGTCCCTGAAACATGAGAATTCCTACAAAAAATACAGTTTAGACAGCAAATTGTCTGTGTGCCACTAGTCCCACACTTCTAATACTGAAGCTTGCAGAAAGAAAATATAGAGTCCAACACCAAGATTCAGGGAAATTGTTATTGTTATAGATTTGTGGCTATATTATCCTATAATTCAGAGTATGCATGTGTATTTTTGCAATTATTTTTTATCTTAATATCCTTGAAAAAAAAAAAAGCACCACAGTATTTCCAACATCTTATAACTAAAATGTTTTGTGACATTAAAGCATAATATGTGTGGCTTAGAATTGTAATGTTCTGTAACTACTATATAATATCCTTCTTTAACTAACCAGTGGTTATAGTTATTTACACAGTGAACTTTTTCTCCAAGAGGTGGAGCTACATGGTGTGTTCAGGGTGTCATTCATACAAAGATCAATGAGCATACATTCTGGCATTTGGTGGCTTTTCTGGAAAGCAGTCTCCTGTAGGCCGCTGTGCAGGCCCCCGCAGCTGATCATATTATTTTAGTCGGAGCTCTGCACTCACCTTCAGTGTGGACTCCACTATGGACCGCAAAAGGGATGACAATCAGAGGACAAAAAGAGAAAGGAAAACCTACATGCCAGAGAATGATGGATGACAGGAGGACTATGCTGCACATCCTCGAGGAGCCTGAGATGAGGGGAGAAGGAGAGAGGCTTCAGACTTTTCAGACCTGGCCAGCAGATGCACCTGTGACATCTGGAGACCTGGCTAAGGCTGGTTTCTTCTTTGTAGGCCCCGGTGATAAAGTCCAGTGTTTCTGCTGTGGAGGGATTTTAAGATGCTGGGTTCATGGGGATAGTCCAGCCGCCGAGCACAAGAGGCACTTCCCCACCTGCAGTTTCATGATGGGTCAAGTTGTGGGAAATATTCCACTCCAAGCCGGATCATCAGACTCCGTGGACGGCCAGCTGTTGAGTCAACTCCAGAGGATGACCATGGATGAGCAGGGGACAGCTGGCCAGGCCGTCTACCCCGAGATGGAGGCAGAGGATTCACGACTCACTACTTTCCACAACTGGCCCACCGACGCTTCGGTCCAGCCAGATGTTCTCGCCAGGGCAGGATTTTTCTACACAGGTCTGTAAACTCTCAGTGTAAAAGCTAAACTTAATCATGTAATCTACCTAAATTTGTGGGGGTTTTTCCCAGCATTTTGTGAGCAAAATGTAATAAACCAAATTATCAGGGAAATATTCACCTCTGTCCCAGTCACTGCTAGAGCGACCTCTCTTTGTCAGAGAATTCATGGTACAATTGTCCTGCTGAGTCATGAGGTTGGGGAAAGAACAACCTGGACAAAGCTGGGGCCACTACAGAAGTAGAAGTCCACAGATTCACACACCATACAGAGTGCAACATATTTTTACATGTAAAAAAAATATTGATAATTTTTTCAACAGCAGCACTTGGTTTATCACCCCCAGGAAAAAAATCCATAATTGTCCGATAAAGTATATGGCATTATAACCAGAGGAAGGAAGGAATTAAGTGCAAATTATTTATCATTAAAGTAGAAATTTAAGGTATTTGTTCTTGATTTTTTTACTTTACTAACTTTACTTACTTTTACTTTACTAACTTTACTCCATAATTTTAACCCATAAAGAACCAAACGCAAAACCAAAAGCATCTACTGATTAATACCTGTTGATCCACTAACCTTATCAATACATGTAAATAATTGGTGTAAAATTCAGTTTGTCATATTTCATGGTCATCAGATATGACCCATTTGGATGTTCAGAGACTTCGTAGTTACTGAGGAAACACTGTCATCTTCTACAACATTGATTCATCAGTAAAACCCATGGAGTTGTTTCAGTGACAGTGGATGGACACACTGTGTTTATGTTCACTTATTGATATCTTTGCTGAAAAAGTTGCTTTTTCTTCGGTTTTCTCTGAGTTTTAATGAACATCTACATGATCAGTGAATTAAATATAGGAAAATATGTGAGTTACACTCAAAAAGTGCAAACTAAGGAGAATAACATAACAATCAATGGTAAAGAAAGGTTAAATATAGAAAAAGAAATAATTTGGAAACTTCCACAAAAGTAGTTCTGGCTCTTAAAATACCTTCTCTACTTTCTTCTTATACTTTTTTTTTTTTTTTTTAGTTTTAATGACCTTTTGTGTCAGTTTCCAAACACATTTTTTTCTTTCTTAACTGATTTATCACCATTTATTCTAATATTATGATCTGTATTTTGCATTTTTAAGAATAAATCAGGTAGTTTGCTGTATTTAATTTACTGATCATAAAGATTTCTATAAAAGCTCAGATTAAAGTGGAAGGTTATTATATCAAAAACAGAGAAAACTGTTAGCTTATTTAGTAAAATTTCTCGTTAAATTAACATAAACCCAGTGTGTCCATCCACTGTCATTGATCCAACTTCATGGGTTTTACTGGTGAATCAACGTTGTAGAAGATGACAGTGTTTCCACGTTAACTACAGAGCCTCTGAACATCCAAATGGGTCATATCTGATGATCATGAAAAGATGATAAACTGTATTTTACACCAATTATTTACATGTATTGATAGGATTAGTGGATCAACAGGGATTAAACAGTTTATATCAGTAGATGGTTGTAGTGGATGTTCAGATCTTTATGGGTTAAATAGACACGAAAGGCAGACTGGATCACAGGGCGTCATAATGTTTGGAGTTCTTGGCTGCACATCAGAGAAAAATGCATGTTTATTATTTTCAGTATATTGTATTTGCATCATAATAATAAGGTATATGCAGAAACAGCCAGTAGAAATGCCCTGTGGATTTCTTTTTACGTGTAATTGAGCAAATAAATTGAGTTAATATTTTGACTTATACCATAATCTTTTTTTTTCCTTTTATATAACTATCTGTACTTTAATTGGTTTATGGAATTTGTGTCTTAATGCACTTGCGTTTGCCTTCCCAGTACTTTTCTGACTCTAGTTGTTTATGTACTCTCAGGCCACGGTGACAATGTCAAATGCTTCTTCTGTGATGGAGGACTAAGGAACTGGGAACCCGGAGACGACCCCTGGCAGGAGCATGCCAAGTGGTTTCCACGGTAACTACAGGACTCATCATTGTCAGACCGGGAGGAATCAACTCAATGCATCTCTTACCTGTTTTATCTAAAATATGGCTTCGTACTTTTTTATTTTATCTCTACAGTACACTTGACACGGTGTTGAGTTTACCGCATGATGAAAACACTTTAATATTTTCTCAGATGTGAATTCTTGATCCAGTCCAGAGGGCAGGAGTATATCAGCAACATACAGGATGCTCACTTCCATCTGGGTGAGACTGTGGTGAGGACTTTTATCCCTCTCGTCTGCTCAGCATATAATCAATAGCTGGAAAATAACTATCATTGCTGCAGGAAAATCTTAGCTTTTCTCAATAATTCCAGAGTATTATTTCATCTTTCAGGGTGGATCACAGACTCCTACTGCTAGAGACATTGGTTCAAGAAATGGTAAGCCATACAACACTCAAAGAGGACGTCAAAATGTTTTATTGTAAGATTAGAACCCACAGTTTTGATCCCACTTATTATCTTTACATCTTATTGTCAACATCTATGTGTGTTTGTTCCCACAAATAGCAGACGGTAAGATAAAAAACTGTGAGTATCACTGCAGGATTTGTCAAATAGAGACAATACAGACTGCACAGAACTGGTTTTGTTCTCATGGGAATACCACAGTTGTTGAGACGCGGATCTGGGCATCAGTATTACTTTATGTGAGATGAGACTCTAAGCTCAGGAGCTGAAAGAGAGGAGCAATTCTATTATGTGTCTGTGCCAATGAAATGAAATAAGTGGATGTTCAATTACCTGAGCTAATGTTTGCTTGAGGACTGTGGTAATTAGGGAAGGCGATGGAAGCCATTTGACTGTTGCTCAGGGTTGCAGATTATTCATGAGAGGGCAGTTATTCCATATGAGGGGGTTGTCATTATAATTTACTCAGGGAAAAAAATATTAGACCACCCTTGTTTTCTTCAGTTTCCTGTTCATTTTAATGCCTGGTACAAGTAAAGGTTTGGACGAATGTAATGAAAACAACAACATGCTTAACATATATTAGACCACCTAAATGAAAACATAAATAACGTCATAGAATATTAAAAAAAAAAAAAAAAAAAAGTGTTTCATATTAAATTTCATTGTTATTAATTAAGAAAATGACCAACTGAAATAACAAAATAGTCCTTGTTGACAAATAATAATGAAAAATATCAATATTTAATGTGACCACCTTTGGTGCAGATAACAGTTTACATCCTTGCTGATATTGTTTTTATGTAGTTTTGCACATGAATGCAAGATAATAACTGTAATTGTGCAACTTCATAAAAAATAGCAATTTGCAGCCACATTTCCATTTGCATTTTTAGAAAACATTAAACTTGAAAGTTTATGGATACCAATAACAGTTATATTTTACCATTGAAGATATAGTTTTGAGATCTTGCATATACTGGTGGATTAACTATTATAAAAACATAAAAGGATATTTTGATAAACAGAAATGCTGTTAAATTATGGCAGCAGTGGAAAACACCATATACTGGGTGGTGGTGGAATAATATGTTTGTTAAGCACTGTAAATAACTCATAAAAGTTTCATTTCAGAGCTGATATCTAACCATTTTCCACGTTTTCTTGATAAAAAACAAAATCACTTCAGTTTTTACATCAATATCTATATCATTGTACTGATAAAAACAATGCTTTATACATTCCATGTTTTCTTTTCTGTCTGTTTTAGTCACATGATACACACAGGAGTTAGTATTTGTTGCATAATATTGTTTTTGATTACTTTTGATGTTCTAATCACTGTTTCCATGACTGTATGTCTGTGATGCACTAAAGGCCTTATGAATATTAGCTGCTTGATTTGTTACTTTCTCATTTATTAGCAGATGTTGAAGTTGATATAATAATAGCATGCGTTGCAGACTTTTGCAGATATTTTTATTGTATCCTCAGTTGCAAAGTAAACTGTTTTGTTCTCTTTCCTCTCGTCTCTCAGACATGGTTGGAGGTTTGGGAGCTTCTTCAGCCATGCTTTCCCCCGTGGTGCAGACTGTGCTCCAGATGGGCTTCGAGGCCAGTCTGGTAGAAAGTCTAGTCCAGACAAAATACCTTTTGACTGGCCAACACTACACTTCTGTGTCTGACCTGGTCACTGATGTGTTGCAGGCAGAGGAAGAGGACAGACAGAGGGGACCGCAAAGCAGAGGTATAAATGACAGCTCCAGAACTGGTGTGAAAGATGATTTGGGTCAATACATAATTGAGAAACTTTTCGATTTAACTTTCCGGGGTAATATAGTTGACAGGTATCGTTGACATTTTTGCTGTTTTCAGGCCTAAAATAATCATAACCATAACACCACATGGCGTTTTTTTTTTTTTTTTTTTTTTTTTACAGAACACTTCATCTAAATATCACATACTATATACAACTGAGTAAAATTGAAATTGAAAGTTATTTATAAAGATATTATTGTAACATCATGTGGAACAGGTCATGTGATTTGGAACTAATACACTTCCTAGAGAGGTGTTTTTGTAGTGGGTAACTTAGTTGAAAATTATTTCTCAGACACAGATACAATTTGCTATTTTCCATATAAAATTTGAAATATTGCCAAAAAATAAATATCCGTCATGATTATCTCAACATAATAAAAAGAACACAATCAAAACCATTTTTGAATAAACTCATTTTATTATTGTTTAGATAATTAGAAAGTGGTTATTCAGTTGATATTTTAGTATATCTAGTCATTTATAAATGATTACTTAATCATTTATTAATAAGTGTTTATTTCAGTAATTAAATAATTATGGAATTTTTAATGTTACTTTTTTGCATTTAATTAAGATGTGTGCAAGATATATCCCATGGACTTCAGAAGTCCCTCAATTATATATTGACCCATTTAATGTTTTTTTTTTTTTTACTATTACATTATATATTATTACTATTTTTTTTTTTTTTTTTTTTTTACTAGTGCAACTTTTTAAGTGTCAGTGTGAGTAAAAAATTACCAAAAATGCAACTTTCATTTTCCAGTGGATCAACCTTTACATTGTTTCTTTTTTAACGCTTATACTTTTCAGAGCCAGAGGTGAGGCAGGGCTCCAGCGCTGGAAATATGAGAGCACAAACATCCATCAGAGAGAAAGGTCAGAAGTCATTATTAACAGGAAAAAGGACCCACTTTATCTTCACACATTTACGGTGCCGTGAAAGTCCGCAGTGATTAAACTTCAGACTGAGGGTGTCAGAGTCATTTAGATCAGGGGCCATATACAAACCGATATGATCTCAACCAGGTCAGACCTGTAAAATAATGATATAATAAGCTATAAATAATTTCAACTCCAAACTTCTCTGTGTGTTTTGAACTGAAAAAAGTGAAATGATGTTGTGAAAATGTTTACGTTCACAAACTATCCCTTAACAAATGTGAATAACATCAACAACCTGAAATTTCTTAAGAAAAATAAGTGTAATTTTAACAATATTCTGTCTCATTTTATCATTTACAACAACTAACAGATCCCAGTGGATCCACAACTACACAAAACATTTAGAAACAGGTAGAATATTGGTCCAATTACACCTGAGTATCTTAAGACATTTCAGGTTATTCACTTTTTTGTGAAAGAATAGCGTAAAAATGCAAAAATTTTCATGTAATTTTGTTTTTTGACAGCAAAACAGAAGACTGAGTTAGTTTTCTTTATTTATATATAATTTATATTTTATTATGATAGTATTTTACTGGTTCTGATCCACTTGAGATTGAATTGGGCTGAATGTGGAACCGAAACTAAGATGATTTTAATGTTCTTGATTGATAATTTTCTGAGTGTAATATTTGCATTTCACAAATTCCCCCCCCATGGGCCGGATTGGACCCTTTTTTTGGGCCGGATTTGACCCCCAGGCAACATGTTTAACACCTGTGTTCTACAACAGTAATTCACCAGTAAAACCAATGGAGTTGGATCAATAACAGTGGATGGACACACTGGGTTTATGCTCAGTTAATGAGAGATTTGACTAAAAAAAAGTCACTTTTTCCTCAGTTTTCTCTGCTTTTGAAATAGTAACCCTCATTAATCTGAACTTTTATGGACATCTTCATGATCATTAAATATAATAAAGGAAAATACCTGATTTACATTGATAATATACAAAATACAGAAGATAATATTATAAATAAATGGTGATAAATCATGTCAGAAAGGTTAGATTTAGAGATGTCCTTTTGGTAAATGACATAAAAGTAGCACTGGGTCAATATAATAATAATGGGTTAATATCTTCATCTGAACAAACTCATCCCACAGGTCAGATCAGACCCTTTGGTGACCCCGTTATGATCTGCAGACCATCTATTTTGACACCCCTGCTTTAGATGTTAACAGTTATGTACATTTTTGTTGCCTAACAGTGAAAGACCCCAGTCCAGAGGAGCTTCTGAGGCAGCTGCAGGAAGAGAGGACCTGTAAGGTGTGCATGGACAAGCTAGTGTCCATCGTTTTTATCCCCTGTGGTCATCTGGTGGTGTGTGGTGATTGTGCTGCCAGCCTGCGTCACTGCCCCATCTGCAGAGCTGTCATCAGAGGCAGCGTCCGTGCTTTCATGTCCTAAGGCTGTAGTGACAAACCACTGCTCGACAGGTGTTGCATGAGTGGCCTTGAATTTTCTTTTGTACAGTGTAAATTTGCAATTGTACCCAGAGAACTCAACCATTCAACTGGCTCATTCTGTTTACGGGTCATTTTCTATAATAAATATTTTTAAGCTGTTACTTGTGCACGGTCATTTTTTTTTTTTTTTTAAATTGATTTTCACATTTTCAAGTAAGCATAAGCACATTAAAGTTATCAATAAAAATGAAGCCCAGCATCATTAAAAGAGCACTTTCTTTTATTAACAAACACCTATTTACAGGGACACAAAGCACAGTTCTGGATAGGATAGGATTACACAGTCAGGTTACATGAGGGTGGTGCTGCACAGGACACAAAGTAGAAGAAAAAATACAAAAAAGATTTTTTCCACTGTCTATACAAAGACAAAGAATTATCTACAAAGAGGTGGTGTCTTTTAGTGGAGTAGCACATATACAACTATAACAGATTTCAACTAGTTCCAGTCACCAGGGTTTGGGACGAGGCCATATTGCACCAAAAGGAAGACGCTTTTATCATTAATTTAGTAGAATTTACTACTAACACTGATTATGTTACAATATGAGGTGCTTTGTGTTTTATCTAGTCCTTAGTTACAAACCCATGAGTGCATACAATTTCAATTGTACAGAGAGAATCAAATAGTAACAGACAGTGACACAAATTATTGCATCTTGCTAATATAGAAGTGAGCAATAAAATGATGATCTTTTTAGTGGAAGAGGGTAATTAAGAAATTATTCAGCAGTAGTGTTGATGTTTTTGAGTCATTGCAGTTTCTAGACTGTATGTATGGCAGTGAAGGGTGGATATTAACTGATATAACACTTAAATATCTTTGTTAAGAGCTCTTTTGGTTGAAAAAAAGAAAAAACAGAAGTTAATTAAACGGAGCAAAAATATTAAACAAAGGATGTTCTGAAGATGTTTTGGATTTGGAAAGGATGTACGTCCAAACATAGCATAGACTTCTGGAACAAAGCAATTACTCTGCCAGCACCTAAACATAGTACTTTAAATATTTACAGTCAACTGCACACAAAGTATTTCAGTCCAAAGCATGAGGACTGTTTTATGGAAGTGCAGGAGTGACTGTATTTGGACACTTTAGACACCAGGGGGCAGTAAGTATTCACACAAACCTTCAAGGCATCAGGGACTCAAGCTGAGGTGGTCTGACATGAGCAAAAAAGTGCACCGACCATCAGTTTAATGAACCTGAATATAACTTCAGCCTATAGGAAAAGTGTGTACTAGGCTATGTTGAAAAAAAAAAAAAAAAACACTGAGTAGAAGCTTTCAGTCACTGTTTAACCAGCTGATACACATCCAGTTGAGTTTTTTTTTTTTTTTTACTGTAGATATTGAACATATCATACACATAATTACATACAAACCCTGTATAAAACATGCTATAAATTCAACACTACTGCGGAGAGTCCGTACTGTGGTACTGATAAGACACTCAGGTTTACACAGGTTTAACCATGCTACTTTCACACCGAAAACCATACCCACACAATTTAACACTACCATGTGCAATAAGAATAGTCAAACTATTTCTACTGTTTTCTTGAAGTTAAAAATATGCTGCGTAACCTTTGCTTTGAGTGTTTGTAATGATCACCCCCCCCTTTCCATGTCAGCAGCCAAATCTGTCAGTAGTTAAGGATTAAAAACTGAAGTGAAAACAAAGCTTTCAATGCATTGTCTCAAACCAAACGCCGACACTTCAGAAACACTGATTCAGCTGTTGGTAAAAATAATAATAAGACTCCAGAAATAAAGATAAGACTCACATGCCATTTCTTGTTTTTGTGCATCTCTCACGCACTAATCCTCTACTGCATTCAGGATAGTTCACATTTCAAACTCTAAAAAAAAAAAAAAAAAAAACCCACACAATTTGTTCCTCCCCTTGCTTCATTATTTACATTTTCTATTTTTGACGGATGCCCCTGTAGGTTTGGTTCTTTTGTTTCTGCCCTCCCTCTACCTCCCCACTCCCCCTGCCTCTTCCTGCGCTGCTTGTGTATTTATGCACACTGATCCTGGTTTAAAGTAAACAGGCGGCGCACAATAGCTCATTCCACAGGCTCCACTGTAATTCAGCCCTCCGGCCAAGATCTGAACCAAACCAGCAATAACATGCTAAATCACAGAGTCCTCTAAGACACAGTACCACAGACTGGGAATGCTGGGCAGTCCCTGATTACACACACAATGTACTGTATTTATATGCTGTACATGTTCTATACAGTCGTCTTCTTGGAGAGTATTGGATCGTTATCGGCAGGTCACAACAACAGGACCTCAGCAAACAACTCAACATAAAGAGAATGGCTGAGATTTCTCTAAATAATACGCGACGTGAAAGTTTGTTGCACTGAAATCCCCCTCTTCCCTGAACCCGTCATCACTTCTCAGAAGACAATGGACCCTAACTGAGATGCGTGGGCCTTTCTGGGCAGCACACCAGTAAATGACATGTTTAAAGTAGCAAAAGGATGAAATCAAAAAGGGGAGGAATGTCTGGCGAGTCCAAGTGTGCTCGGACGTATCAAAACAGCCATGTTGTCTCCGTGGGAATTTGCTGTGTCACCTCCCTGGTGGTGGGCTCTCATTTACGTAGACCTAGAAGAAACAGAAACAAAAGATGGAAGCGCAGAGGGTTAATGGCTGATGTCGACTCTTCCACACACACCCACACACACATTTGTGAACACATTTATCCAAGATATAACTTCTGATAGGTTAGGAAGATGAAAACTTCCTCCCTCCCATTAGAGACTGAGCTGATTAAACTGTCAAGAGGCTAATAAAATATTCATTTCATGTTGGCAGAGAATTATTGTAGAACTTCCCAGGCTTATTGTCATTAAGATTCATGCACAATTTAATTAATTAATCCAATTTTAGACAGAATTTTCTATATTCCCATCATGTTATTTGTCTATGGCATGGGTAAACAATACAAATATACACACAACGTTGTCATGACAGGCCCTGTTACAAGATGTATCGTGTCTGAGTGTGTAGTTCACTCCCTGGACTGGTGATACAATCTCTAGATACTGAGCGAGCAACCATCTGCTAGATCTGCCAGTGTCTCTAGTCAGGCCTGTTTGTAATAATGAATACTGATAAAATCAACAACACTTTGAGGGAGTAACAGGAAAAGATCTTAAACTAAAAACACTCATATCCATTAATGATTACACGAGCATCACAAAGTATATGTAGTGAAAGAGGAATGCTGTTGTTTTTCTTGAGGGGCCATTATGCTTGAATAGCTGCTGTTCTGTTTTATTATTCATTTGTGTATCTCGTATGTGTTGATTTTCTATGGCTGCTACCTTGGCCAGGTCTCCCTTGTAAAAGAGAGAGAGAGAACTAGATGCACATTTTTTTTTTTTTTTGCAGATAACATGATTAAGACTTTGGAAGAACTTGTCATTCTAGAATGAGTTAAATGCAAAGGCAATACAATGATAATAAAAGTATAAATAATCACTTGAGTGCAAACTATTGTCTTCAACTTACATGCTACACCTTTGGTTTTATATCAACAAACTGGTTTTATCTATTCTTCTGAGAGGGAAATTACTTTGCTTCATAACTGGTGGAATCAGGATAAAGGGTTTGTCACAAAGTACCTGTTAACTGTTTGCGAATACCATCCTTTATATAACCCAAATAACTCCATTCAAGTGATACTGCTTTTCTTCCCACAATTAGATCATACTTTTTGGTGTTCTGCTGTTCTTTGTTCATTTACAGGTTGTGGGAACATCAAACTGTGCATCAACACAATGTGAATAATGTTTTTGATTTGATGACGCTGAAGCAATGCATTGTGTATCCTTAATCTCACGTACTCCTGCAAAGTTACACAAACGCAACAACAGATATGGTGGGATGAGAGCACATTCATACTTACAGGTACATGGGCTTTAAGAGGAGATGAGATGGTTTCTCATTGACATGGTACAGAGGGAATGGGTCAAATCCACCAATAAAATCAACTGAAAACAAACACATAAATCATGGAGTAAATCAAAAGACAAACAGTAACAGAAGATGCATGACAAATAAAATGCAAACATAATAAAAGATCGACATGCTAAATGAGGAATGAAATGGAAACAGGAGACACAGGTAGGTATGTATGTAACATGTAGGGATGTGCACCACAAAGGAGACTGCAAACTTTATGTTATGGTTGTAAGTTTGACAAGAAAATAAAAAAGGGAAAAAAAAAAAAAATCACACTTTCAACTTTTTTTTCATCTGTGCATCTGCCTGGAGCTGGAGGGAAAGCTCGGGAACAGGTGAAAGCTGGCCAGCTGTCAAAATAGCCTAAGCTTTTTTATCGCTGAGGAACAGAGGTGACCTTCAGCCACCAGCCAAATGCTCAACCCTCTCTGTTTATTTTCTCACTTAAGAGTTTAGACTCTAGGCAAAGTGCAGAATAGAAAACCAGGGTTGTGTGTGTAAGAAAGAGGGACATGGCTGTAGTAAAGTAGAGCATATTTTTCACAGATGCAAAGAGAGATTTTTGGAGATGAAGTAAAAGGCTTGCGGCAAAGTGGAGGGGGACACAAAAGGCTGAGAAGGGGAGAGGGGTGGACAGAGTGCGTCACGCTTGTCGGTCTAACTGACGGGGCCAAAGAGATTAGGCTGAAGGAGCGCATGTGAAAGAGGCCAGAATGTCCAGGAGCAGTCCTGTAAACACCATGAGAGTGGCAAAAAAGAGAGACTGGGATTGAAATGACTCAGAATGGTG
>JAPSES010000236.1:4388317-4405815 GCA_029822895.1 Maxillicosta whitleyi
TTAATCATCTGTTCCTTGTCTCAGAGCAAACATTTCCTGAAAATTTCATTAGATTTGGTCAATAATTAACCGAGATATTGAGAAACAAAATATTTGGCCCCATTGACCCCAATGTTGATGAAAATTTCAAAGTGATCCAGAATCCAGGATTTCTTCCGGATCACCCCCAAAAGTTAAAAATTTCTTCCTTGTGCCATCGCCAACAAATCCTGAAAATTTCATCAAAATCCGTCCCTAACTTTTTGAGGTATGTTGCTAACAGACAAACAGACAGACAAACAAATGCCGGCAAAAACATAACCTCCTTGGCGGAGGTAATTAAAAGTTTTAAGAGAACACAAACAAAACAGATCATCTTCATCAAACAATGTCAGGGGTACATAAGTAGGGTAGTAACTGGCGAAACTACCATAACTGGCGTCAAATAAAAATGAAATTTACTATGCTTACTATTCTGTGCTTCTGTTGTCTGTCGAAACTGCTCGCGGTCGCACGAGTTCTCGGTTAAATTTTGTCCTGAGGGAACACTCATTGGCCGTGTCATAATATCAAGAACGCAGTGTATGGTCTTGTGAACTTGGGGCGTACAGTCTTGGCAAGAACGCTCCCAGAGAACAGACTTCCTAAGAACACGAGTCTATCTGTAATTGAACGGCTGCACTTATGAACCTTCCTCTCTGTCTCTGTTGGATTTCTGCCATTGCCTCCCTAATGCATTTCCCAAAAATCACTTCAATGTCACTTGATTTGCTTTCAGTGCATTCATACTAGTATTTACATGTCATTTATACAGTTTGGATATTTTTCAAAACTGAAACACATTTCATTGAATCCCATATCTTGATAATTAAGACATATTTATCACTATGATTCTGCCTCTCGCTCGTGTTCTAAAGTTACATCACATCATCTGGTTACAGTCATTAGTTAAAAAACATATCTGAATTAGCCTAAGTTATCAGAAGCCGCTGTAACATTTGAGAGTAGTGCAAAGTGTGTCTTGGGATAGTTTCTCAGTCAAGTCTACACGAGTCACCAACCAGTGCATCCTTTATTTAAGATAGCTAAGAAGAACAACATCCCAGTATACACATGGGTATTCCACGCATTCTTGGTTTCAAGAAAACAGACAAGAACATGTATTAAGAAACAGCTATTCTCTCCCGCTGCAGCACAAATATTAATGTGTGTGCTACGGCTGCTCGTACACCTGTGCTGTCCACGTCAACCTAATTTGACGTGGCTCTATCATGATTGGTTCAGTGTGGCACTACTTAATTAGGATTGGCTGTTTTTACGTCTGTCAAAACATGGATGAATGAATTCTGTTGAAATTATATTAAGCAAGTTTCATATTTCTACAGAGGAAAAGTTATTTTGTGATATATATCGTTATCGTTTTATCACTCAGTCCTATTATTTACTTCTTTTTTTTTTAAATTCCAAGTTAGTCTGAGACTCTTCGGTTAAACAAAGTAAGAAATAGTTCCAGTTACTGTCTCTTTTACTGGATCTTCTCCAAAATTTAAGGGGTTCATCTTTGGTCCAAGCCTGACCCTTCCTCAAAGTTTCATGAAAGCTGGTGGAGTACTTTTTATGTAATCCTGGTGACAAACATGACAAATGGTAGTGCTTCAGTAGAATAAAAAACATCCATAAAAATAGCTTGTGTAGCCATAATTCCACAACATAAACTCCCACCGTGTCCTTTTATTCTCAAACACACTTGCACCTACAAAGCATCTGTCTGGAGTGTGCACATCAAGCAGTTTATTTAATTAAACTTTTGTACATAACAGCTTGAAAAACCTTAAGGTGAGTGCCATATATTGACAGCAGAGAACCCAGAAAATTGGCAGAGAAACAGACTGGGCTTTCTGAAAACACCAACACATGCCAGGTAATGTTGGGTATCACATTTTAATGGGCTCCACTTTATGGAAATATTTGTGACTTGTTGGCACAATCTGTTCCTCATGCTTGATCCACTCAAACAACAATTGGATATCGAAAAAATGCAGAGAGGTGTGTGATCAAGTTTGCTGTACAATCTTTAAGAACATGATCTGAAAAAACTGGTGGCGATAAAGAGATGTCAATATGAAAAATGGACTTTAAAACTGCTTTTCTCATGTCAATAACATCCTTGAAAACAGATATTGGCAGCTGATGGAGTGTGTGAAAGGGGATTTCTTCCAGGAGGAGGAAACATGCTGGTTTTCACTTGTGTGAATACAAGCAAGAAATGAGAGGTATGTAGGTCAGTAGTTTAGGTATCTCTGAGGTGCCCCTAAACAAGCAGGAAGTTATGTCAGACGATTATGTTTCAACTCAAGTGGAAACTGGTTGAAATCAGAGGACCTTCACTGGCTCAGTCAGGTCTGACAGTTGATCTACTGTAGACAGCTCCAGCTCCCGCAGTGTGTGATTGTGTCAGTGTGTGTGTTAGAGACTGGTGAGCCAACGGTATAAAAAACAAAAAACAATACAGGCACAGAGATAAAGGGAAAAAGACAGGGTTGGCAAATAAAAAGAGCAGGTGACGCGAGACAAGATGGAGACAGGGTGATAAAGAGCAGGCAGAAAAGTGTCTGAAAAAGCTGGAGGAGATGAGACATGAGATGAAGTTGCGGTCACTCGACACTTAGACACACACACACTCTCACACACACACACACACACACACACACACACACACGCACACACAGTATTTAGGGAGCTCTTCATACTTGGCTCCATTCTGCAACGCTGCATCTCTGCCCTCACACACCATTACACAGCCATCAGTGCTATACAGACTACTAATTTACTTTAAAGACCAGTTTATGTTTTATGCTTGCTTATTTTGCATATGAAAAACTTCAGAGATGTTTGATGGAAAGTGCATTTAAAGTTAACCATCCGTGAAAATAGCAAAACTGTTCCACTAAAAGAAGAAAGTTCATCCTTGCTGATAAAATCGAATCAAACTGAACATATTAGGTTGTCATTATTTTAGTCGCTGCAATTATATCTTCTTCAACACTGCATTGATCTTGGCTTTATTCCTAGTTATAATTCATACGTATGCGCTGACCCACTCAATATGTCATTTATCCTCCCATATGAATTAATTTATAAATACAACGTAACAAGGCAAGAATGTTTACCGTCAGTGTCTTTTGAAAACAACTGTATATAGAAAAAAAAAAACATAAGTGACTTCAATATTTAGCTGTTCAAGATGCATTTATTTCTGTATAGAGAAAAAAAATATTAGACCACCCTTCTTTTCTTCCATTTCTTGTTCATTTTAATGCCTGGTACAACTAAAGTTACATTTGTTTGGACAAATATAATGAAAACAACAAAAATAGCTCATAAGAGTTTAATTTAAGAGCCACTCTCTAGCCATTTTCCATGTTTTGTTGATAATAACCTAAATTACTTCAGTTCTTACATCAATATCTATGGGATTGTACTGACAAAAACAGTGCTTTTAGGCATTCCATGTTTTCTTTTCTGTTTGTTTTAGTCACGCGATACACACAGGAGTTAGTACTTGATTACATAACCATTGTTTTTGATGGCCTAATAATTTTTTCTGTGACTATATGTGACTGAATGTATCATAAAGTTATTGCAGGTTTGCAAAAATGATATGTAACCAGTAAAATATGCTGATGTGACTGTCCTTTCTCTCATTTAATAGATATTAGATAATATCATAAGATGCTGATAATTCCATCAGCTTCTTAAAAACTGTATTTTAATGCCACAGTTTTTCTCTGCTCAGTCTGGTGTTGTTACTCCTGACATTTCAATAAAACATTTCACTTGAAACTCCCTCATGTTAATAACTTAAGATGAATTTTTCAGACAGATACAAAACAAAGATAAAGATAAAGATACAAAACAATACTGCTTCCCATAAAACCCTGCAGAGTTATGGATTATATTATATGGTCTATTCACCTCTTTCTTTACCTTACTTTTACTATTTTTTTTATGTTGTTTTTATGCATTTAATGGTTTTATAACTGTTTGTTGCTTCAAATTTTACGCAAACCCCCGGGAGGAAGAGGTTTTGTATCTCAGTGGGATCTCTGTGGAACAATAAAGGATAAATAAAATATTAAACATTTGCATTTTTTAAGGCTAAACAACAGAAGAAACTGGAGAGAGACTAGACTGGGAAATAGCTGATAGCACAGTGGGGATTGTGGAGGATAAGCAAAGAATACATCATATGTGAATGGTCATGCATGAAGAACAGATGCTGCACTTTGCATTCAGCACCTTAACCAATAACCCAGAGAAAAAGATGATTCCAAAGTGGATATTTAACAAGTGTAAAAAACATCTGAACATCTGCTATCTCTGAACGTTGAATAGTGTCATTTGAGCAATGTTTGTTGCAACATTCAGCAACAGATTAAAACAGCTTGAGTGGATGGGTGGGTGAAAATAATCTTAACCCCACCCGTGCACCCATCCATTCATCCATCCATCTAGTCTGCTGCGGAGGATTTTCTGGGGATGTGACTCAGCACAGAGGGCGGCAGCATAATTAGCAGACATGCTAAAGCAAGCTTATCCTAGCGCTAGGCGGCTAACTCCGTGACCTACTTTACAAAGAGGATTTTCCCCACCACTCACTCTGCCGGTGTGCCTGCTCGCCACCGATAACTCTGTGTAACAAATCTGACACACACACAGACACACACTCATTCACACAAACACCTACAGACAAACAATGAGTCAGTGATGCACAGTAAACTTCCCGCACAAACATAAAATATATGCAGTGTAGGTATGTGCAAGTGAATAGCCACTGTACATATAGGTACAAAGTGGCAGGGATGAAAGGAACATTGAGAAGAACGTTTAAGGGAAAATACACACACACACACAGCATCAGCAATAGAGCCTGAAACCATGTCATAGTCAGACTGATGGATTTTATGTTGCTAAAGTGATCTGGCTGATTGTGTGTCTTTGCACTTTGTGTGTGTGTGTGTTTATGTGCATCTTATTCCATTCTTTACGCTGTGCTGAGCACTCAAATCTGACTTAGCCTCTCCTCAGAGATTGAGGGAGTGCTCGATGTGAGAGGAATCCTGTCTTATCTCCTTCGTTGGAAAAAGCTCATCTTGTCTTGTTGTGTTTGTTTCTGCATATTGCGCTGTCTCTCATCTCCCTCCTTGGCTTGCTCCTGACAAACACCTCGTCCACCCTCCTCATGTACTCCATCTCCCCTCTGTCTCTCCTCCCCCCTCCTCTTCCTCTGTCTCTCCTGCAGAGCCTGCCAACCTTTCCGCTCTTGGTGAGATGCAATCAGCTTGGGAAGTTATTGACCAGCAGGAAGCTTAATGAGGCTGATACAATGAGTGACCAGAGACCTCTAACTTTTTACAAGCACACCTCATTACAGTCGCTCAGGAAAAAGTGGTAAAATGGACAAAGGAGAAAGGGAGATAGCATGGATTTCTTTAAAAAAAAAAAAAATCAGGACCAGAAAGAAAACATGGGAAAGAAAAGTAATGAGAAGAAAAAGTTCTGAGTGGGAGGAGAGATGCTGAGGCAGCCAGGGAGCTCAGTGTAGAAAATGTGCTTTAATCTACACATCAAATGAGAGCAAAAAGTGCCTTCGCTGGTTTTTGTAATGGTTTGTGAGTGTGTGTGTGTGCGCACCTGTGTCTGCATGCACAATTTTATGTGTGTGTGTGTGTACAGGGAAAAAGGCTGATTATAATAACAAAGAGCTACCAGTTGGAAGCAAAAATTGTAGCAGTGTTTTACTCCTCCCAAGCCCACATCAGAGTAGAACCAGATAGTTAAAACCAATAAAAATCACACATGATTCCTCTCTAAGCCCACACTTTTTTTTTTTACCCAACCTTTCCTTGCTACTTTCTTGTTATTTTTATTTTTTGTTTGAGAGTGAATGCTTGTCTGGCGTGATTTTACAACAAACACAATCTGCACCAATTGTCCTCAAAAGAAATTAATGGAGCTCAAAGGTCACCAAAATCAAAGTGAAAGTCACTGGGAAAGAAAAGTCTTTTTATTCTCCAACTTATACTCTCGACTGAAATACCCTCATGGGATTACTTAGGGGTGACTGGTGATTAAGTGGTACAGCCTAGAGCTAGAGGGAGAATCAGTTGGGTGGGGATGCAAACCGCTCACAGACAGTGAATCTCTGGTATGTGACCAACAAAGAGCTCCATGGATTTCAGTGCCACTGGTCGACAGGAACACATGCAGAAACAACACTCGAATTCCCCCACATCACAAGAGTCTGCTTTGGAATTAGTGCGTGTAGTACTTCCTTTATTACCGTGTTTTCAATCAAATTACCTCTTTGGTGTCTACGCAAGTATGTCACATTATTACAGTCTAGCTCCAGATTGTTCATAATTAGTACTCAAACAAGAATGTGAATATGAATACATAGTATTTACCTGAGAAACCCCAAAGAGTCTCAGCTAATCCTCACAGAGAGAACTTGTTCATTCAACCATTAAAGATTGGAGTTTTAGCTTAACTTCAATCAGCTAAAATATGTGAAAACAAATTCTTGGAGGTAGCGGTACTGTATGTAGAGGGTTACTGCAGTGCTAATCCCAATTGCCCTCAGATCAAATGTTTCCTGCACTGCACTGAACTCTATTAGGACCTCTGACCTCCTGACCTGCTGCCAACGAGGTCATGGCAGCTGGGTCATTTATCACCAAGTGTCCATCTCTGGTTTCACCTTCTTATGACCTGTGCTGCTGTACCCTTCTGCCTTTTCTCACACTCTCACTCTTAGAGCTCATGCCTAATATCAATGATATGATTAAAAAAAAAAAATCTGTCAACCTTTTGCACTTGTATACATTATTGCATGTAAAAGAAAAACTCATAAGGCAGTCTGATGTCTGTCTGATATCCATCTAATACCTAATGATACTGTGAAACAGGGACAGAACGAGGGATTTGGTGAGGGTTAGTGTGTTGGCGTAATGACCTCTATGGATCTGCGTTCCTAAATGAGGGTTTTTCCAGCACAGAGAATGATGACGTGGCCGCTGCAAACATCTGATCAGGACTGATATCTGATCAGATATACTGATTCTAAATCTGTACTCAGAATTTCTCCAGCAGATCAGAATGAGTTATAACTTGTATACATACGAATGGAGTTAAGCCAACATGTAAAAAAAAAAAACATCAATTTGATCATTTTGCACCTTTTATTGTTTATTCACAATCTAAAGATAAAATGTGCTAAACTGCTCAAATTAACTTACAACTAGATATGAACATTGAGCCCAGCGCAGAAGAAAACTAAGTAGTAGAGTCCACTATCTTGGTTTACAGTTGTTCTTATACGTTTCAGACTGTTGGCCTTGACTTGTGGGTTTTGTGGCAGTTTCCCTCTGTAGGAATCAACAATAAACTCATCGTGTCTGGGCTGAAGGGTCCTTGGTGCCTTCTGTCCTTTTCAGAAATATCATGATGAAATTGTTCACCTGCTCGTCACTTACATCACCCCAACCGAGTGGGAAAACAGTTACGAATGGAGAAAATGAAGTTCGACATTCTGCAACCCATCGGTTCATATGGTTTTCAAATAGTTGGTCAGAATTTGGGGCTCTATAGCTGACCAGAAAATTCAATACCACTTGTACAACAGTATAAAGTATAGCTTCTAAAGGAGGCCTGATTTTAAGGGGAATCGCAGACACCAGCAAGTTCTCAAATCCAGGGTCTAGTAGAAATTCTTCTGGCATTTCTAACTAGTTTAGCAGGTTTTACTGTAATCTTCACACCTTCTTTAAGGTATTTTTAAATACTCAATAAATGTTATTATTTTACTGGAGCAGAAAAGAGGCGAGGTGCCACTGATTCCTCTGTTTGCTTCAAGGCTGCCAACAAATGCTGCTGTCTGTTTATACATGGGTGTAGAGATAAAAAGTAAATGCTTACTTGAAGAAAAGTTTGATAAAATAATGTTAAAACTAACTATCTTACTGTTCGTCTTTTTTAATGATTACAGTTTCTAAATGACGTCGTCAAAAGCTTGATCCAGATGAAAACTTTGTACACATGATCAGGACGGTGCCCCTCCAGCTCCTGCACATGTGTGTTTCTTTGTGTCATGTAACTTTCTTATTTTAGCCATTACCACAATATTTTTCTTATCCTAACCGAGTTGTTTTTGTGCCTAAACCTAATCATAACAGTGTGTTTGTCACTGTAAGCATGATAATGTTCACCATGTAACTTATTTTAGTCAGAACCATAATCTTTTCCTTCCCCTAACCAAGTTATTTTTGTAAAAACATGGCATTGTTACAGTCTTCCATGTGCCAGTTATGTAGTTCTTAATGTTAGCACTGTTATTTTGGGCAAATGTGTCTTTTTGGGAGAGACTGATAATTGACTTATTCAGTATTTTAGGGATGAGGGTGTGTTGAAAAAGAGCCACTGCAGAGGAGGGATGCACATGTTTGACAAGCTGCAAGAAAGATATACATAAGGAGGAAGGGGTGTGTGTGTGTGTGTGTGTGTGTGTGTGTGTGTGTGTGTTAACAAGAGACAGGGGGAGGTGCAATGTAGGAGTTAAAAAAAAATACACACACACTCTCACCAGAAAACAGACAGCTGGAACAAACATAAAGGGAGCACGTAGAGAGATGAAAGTGAGGAAAAGGGAAAAGCAGAGTGCATTAAAGGAGCGGCTGTAATGACAGTGAGGACCACACAGAAGAGTGACGAGTGTACATGTGAAAAACAAAGGAAAGAATGGGCTGAAGGAGGTGTGGAGAGGGAATGCATGGATCTTTTTGGTTCTGGAGGGATTGAGGGCCCAGCTGGTGTGGGGGAGGAGAGGGGAACAGGGGAAGGGAAGGAAGATAACGACACAGAGAGAGACACGGTCCTGTTCTTTCCAACTCGGGTGTTTTCCGTCTCATCTGTGTGAGTGGGTCTGGGTGTGATTCATTCATTCACTGCTGCAAAGCTTTGGGTTCAAGAATGACTGTATGTGTTTATATGCGGGTTGAGGTTAAGGGACTCACAGCTGTCCTCCTCTTCAGTGATAGCGCTGACAACATAGCAGGCATATACGAAGCCCAGGAGCTGTAACACAGAAGCAAATAGGAGAGGTTAGACAGCTGATGCACAGCTGTGTGTTTTCTCTGAAAGACACGCAGATATTACAGGAAGAACGGTGAGGTGTGTGGAGATAAGACTTTGATTTGGCCGGCAGATGATGCAACACGGTGAAATCGGCAGCGTTTAGCTGGAATGATTTATTGATTCATTAACTGAAAACACATGAAACAATTTTGAGTAATAATCGTTCAATTAATAATAAAAGCAGTCACAGCTGATTTGCAAGGGCATCAGGGATAAGCTGTGAACTTGTGAGTAAACATTAATATTTCATCTGCTGCATGCTGAATGTGTCTGTTTGCTTGTTGGCTCTGGGGGTAGTGTACAGTGGGGGTTTAAAGCTTTATTGCTGTCTGTTTCTGAACTTGTGGCTGTGTGAGTATTTACCACAACCCAAAGTTGAACACCAAGCAGCCAAACAAAGAGAACACTCTGTAGGTTCATCTATACGAGCATATTACATATGTATTTAATCAAGTGCATTATGTATGAAAATATCAGCTAGTAGCAGATTCCAGCTCCATGTAAATACAACTATTAATTATTATGACCTATATAGATTAATAATGGGTGATTAAAAATGTGATTAAAAATTTTTCCATGTTGTTATCCTGTCATTATATCAACAATAATCTGTAGCTTGGGGTACAAAAATTAACAATAAATCAGAAATTACTCTTCACTATTCAAAATATATATGGTCGTCATTACATCACACATACTGGATCCATTATTCTGCCCAAATACTTGCTCTGATTTGTTTTAATATATTAAGTAGGTTCTAGTATGAAATGATTAATATTACCAATAATGTAAATATAGACAATCTATCCAACTCCGTACAACAGTAGTTAACAAAGTTGAGGAATATATAAACTTTCTGTTCTCCTGAGCTTTAATAACTGTGTCAGCAATGTTTTGAGAGTTTACAGCTTTAGCAGTGCTCACAAAGTAACGCAGATGCACCAGAAATCAACAGAATGAGCACACAAGTGACTGAACGGCGTCATACACACAGGAAAACACACAGCACTGAGAATAGCCTGTGGAACTGGCAGATGGCTGTCATCGACTCAGAAACAGACACAGGGAAAGACAGTTTCTCTCCACCCAGCCATCCATCCATCACTTGGCACTCAGCCATGCCAATTAAAGCAGCGTCGGGCACACTGCCCTCCTCGCACATCGAGTGTATAAACACAGAACCCATGAGAGGAATGGCTGCCTGTGATGCTGGGTGGCAATTTATATAACGTTCATTCATCCTACAACTTAGCCTGGCTGTGGTAATTATGAGAGGAACAAAGATGGTGTGCAGCGTTCAGGCCTTTCATCTCCATCATTTTAGGTTTTAGTCTATTTTTCATGGCTGCTCCGTACTTTGCTTTGATTGAAGTTCATCCAGATGTAGATTAAATGTTTTATTTATGAATGAAACGCAGGTGTGTCGTGTACCAGTAAAGGGAATGGTTCTGTCTCTGTGTGGGCTAGATAAGATACATAACTCTTCTCTGTGCTTCTCTCCCACATATTTTTTCCCCTGTACTATCTAATTGCTGGTCTCACCCCATCCATTACAGTGGCGGTGAAATGGAGGTGAATTAGCATATGTATAAAGGCAGTGTCAAACACAAGATGGTGTTAACAGTGGGGGGGGCACACCCTTTTTTCAATTGTACTGTGTGTATGTGGCCGAGTGTGTTTTTTGTTCTGTAAAAACAGGCATCAAGTGTGTTCTTGTATGAGTTAATACAGTAGGCAGAAGTGCATGTTTGTTTAATTTCCATAAAGGGCTCTGATTGCTGTTGTGGTCTTGTGATTTAAACACACAGTAAACATGTCACAGCAGACAAAAGTAGAAGCTAAAGTGAAAGCCAAGAAAAAACAAAACAGAACATCTCAGAAGAGCGTTCAGTCATTGTGAACTGGCAGAAAACTTTAAACTATAAGCTTTCTAAAACAATACTTACTAAAAGAATGTATTTCCATGGAGTTGAAGGCATGCACAGAGTATTTCACTGTTCCAAGGAATAAAAGTTGCAGCTTTATTCTGCCTTGACATACTGTACAAAAAGTTAGGAACACAGAAGACGATAACGAAAGATATTATGGCTAAAAGAAGAGATTCTAACCCATCTTCGAAGGGGAAATCAGAGGATGTTCTGTCTGAATGAACAGTATAAGAAGTGGCTCATTGCCCTGAAAACATTTGGTTCCATAACAATCACAAAATGTTTATATTATATTTAACATCTTTTCACAGGACAACACTCAAAACACTCGTACTAGTCTCCCCTGCTTTAGTCAGATCATCTCTAGAAATAATCAGTTAAATAAAATTCTTTAATATAATTAACTGACTAAAAAAAAAAGTGAGAAATATATACAATATTTGATGTATTTCTTATGAAAGGCAGCACTTGGCACTGGTGGTGGTCTATTGTCTCATGAGCTCATATTATCCATCATGGCAGACAAAGACATTTTATTTGGCTCAGTGTAAATAGATTTTATTTATTTATTTATTTAACCTGGTAAATTAGTTGAGAACTGATTCTCATTTACAATAACGTCCTGGCAGAGAGGCAGCATACAATAAAGAACAGAGACAGAGCCAGTATAATCAGGAATCTCTGTCTAAAAGAGAGATTAAGTAAATGGAGGCATGTCACTGCTCATAACTAGTGACAGAAGAACAAAAAAAAAAAAAACTTTACAAGTTCCATCTCCGGCCTTTTCTGCCTATTATAGACTGATCTTAAACTATTCTGTCGTCTAGTTTTCTTTACTATGACTTACGATACATTGGTGTGATGTACAGGAAACTAATACGATCAGAGAAGTGCACGCTGGGTGTTTTTTTGCCAGAGGCTCCGCTGTCCTTAGCCAAAATAGGTCAGTGTCCTCAATAACAACTGACAATTCCACTTATAACTCCTTGCATTTTAAGCGGTCTTAAATCATGCCCACACAGGCCACATACACATTCACACACAGCCCTCAGCTTTCTTCTTTGACTTCCCCCTGTCACTTCTGGAGTTCAGGGATCACTTTGGAAATTAATGTCATATTAATTAAGTTCATAAAAGCCCCCTCCTATCCCTGGAGACTAGACCTCAGCCTGTCACCAAGGACGTACCACACTAAAGCCATCTAATTTGCCTGCCAATCACTTACTTCTGCCTTGTACTCTGCAAATTTGTCTTTATGTCAGACACTTTCCAGGCACCACTCTCCAAGTCACTGTCAGTATGAAAACATGAACTCCCGTTGTGTCATTTCCTCACAAACTCTGTGTACAGTCTTGTTTTGATGTTGCTGTGACATAAAAGTGCCGTCCTGCTCTGTGGTCTGTCTTCTCTCGTCTTCTTTGCAGGTTGTTGGGCAGAGAACAATGACAACTTACAGAAGAAACCCAGCAGAAAAACCGCATTGCTGGATGAGGGGAGAAAACATCAAAAGAAAAGCAATGCTCCAGTGGGCCTTTTAGTATTTACAATGCTTCATGGGAAACTACAGAAGTTATTCATGATAGTTCTGCAGTATTTGTGTTTTTCCTCTAAGATAATGAGGGGTAAAAGAAGTTCAAGGCTCGGCTATTCGTTGTGTGAATGTGTGTGAGAGGAAGGCGGGCTGATCAAAAAAAAAAAAGGGGGGCTCATATTTGCATAAGTTAATGAAGGTCAAGTTTACACTGAATATGTCAGTCCAAAAAGGCCCAGACCTGTCTTGAGTAATGTGCATTCATTCGGTGACATCAGTGGACTAGGCTTGGGTGTAGTTTATGATCAGGATTATGCACAGGGCTCAATCAAACTTACTTGTTTGGATGGGATTTTCCAAGAGAAAAAGTGCAACTATCAGTCTTTTTTATAACTGATACTTCCTGCTCTAGTTTCAATGCATGTGACTGAACAGTCAAGTAATCGATTACTTAAAAAGAATATTAAAATATTCAGCTGAGCAGAAAAATGATAATTCACTGTAGCTCTGTATCTACCTATGGGGATTATTTGCAAGGATTTGAAGATGATCAGCTCGTCTGTGTATACATGAGTGCAGTGATGGGTATCTGCGTCGATTCACAAGCTAATTAACACACTATTGATTGTAGGTCAGTATCAGGAGAAAATTCACTAAGTGCTATAATGAAAGGAATTCTGAGGCTGAATATATCACAAGAGAGGGGAAGGAGAGAGAGGGGCGTACAGATGTCTTGTAGGTTAATTACACAGGACTTTCTGGCTGACAATAAGGAGCAAGCTTCCCTGCACAAAATTAGATGTGTGTCTGTGTGTGTTTGGGCAGCTGCATGTTTAATGACAAAACATGATGAGATAGGGACTACTGAGACCCCGTCCACCTGTTCTTTTCCACCCCCCCATCTCTGTATGTTCCCATTCACACACACATCACAGATGTATAGTGTACACTGGACCCCATGTGGTTGGTACAGGTCTACTGTGCTGATTTGCATCTTTCTCATTAAATTACTGCACATAACAGCATGTTATGTCTAAAAAGATCCTTGCAGAGGAATAAAGGCTCTAGGAAGAAAAAGAAAATGCAGGTTTCAACAAGAGATACAGAATTCAAAAGGAAGCAGATTGAGGCAGACAAATTAAAGGAACTGACACGAAAAGAAACAAGCAGGATAGGGATGTTTTCTAAAGTATTAGTTGCTCATTTCTCCTCTCCAAGTTCTCCATCTTTTGCATTTTTTGTCTACTCTCAGAAGTTTAAAAAAGACCAAATATTAGAGTAAAATTAATCTGAGCAAAATCCATGTCCCTGCAAAACAGATTAACAATTAAAGCTCTTGGCAGTGAACGCCTTTGAAGTATAATGATGGCAGTCATGTTTTTATGATGTACTGTGAGTAGCCTGACACAATATTCAGTGGCCTCCAGAAACCTAATTCTCTCCTCTGGTCTTGAGGTCTTTTTTCCCATCTTTCCTATTTTTGGCAGGAGTCTAAAAATGGCTCGTAATCTGCATTAGATGGCTTTTAATACTGTGATCATTCTAATGTTTTGAAGCAGACACTTTAAAATAAAGCAGTAAAGCCAAAGATGACATACTACACAAGTGCAATATGCTATTATTATACCAGACAGTGCTTGGCTATCTCCTGATTTGTGACAGAAATACTGGACTTCAAATGCCAAAACATCAAAGATCCTTCAGTGCAGATTTCAAATAAAAGTATATTGAGGCCCAGTGGAGATGGTGTTAGACTTTGAAAACAACACATGGACTAAAGGAGTTATCAAAGCTGACCTTTTGATTGAGTGGGGGTGGGAAATGGTGGGGGGGGGGGATCCTGCTGTTCAGAAAATACACGTTCGACCCTATAGATAAGCATAGCCCAGAGCCGTAATCACTGGGTTCTGCCCACATTATAGGCCTACTGTGGGGGGCCCCTCTAATCATCTAGGGGCCATTATTCTTCCCTCGCTTCTAGTGTGCTCCCTGGTGATACATAAGCCACACTTTAACATCGAAAGCAAACTGACATGACAGCTATTACACTTCAAAGAAAACACAAACAGGAGCAGAAGTAAAAGTGAATGGAAAAGACAGAAAGGAAGAACTGTGTCATCATTTGTGGGAATTTTGATGGACGTGAAGGTCACACAGCATGAGATCAGGGCAGGAAAAAGAGACAGGAAGACAGCTAGGGCTGAGAGATTGTGATGAGAAAGTGGAAAAAAAGAGATGAAAATGAGAGGAAATGAGCGATGGAACAAGAGAATGACACAGACTGCCCCCCCACCCCCCATTATCACCATCCACACAATGCTCCCAATGCAGGTTTCTAGGGAATATAGGAGCAACAGAAAAAAAATTGTTGCCTGTGGCAGTAATAACCTCCACTAAATGATATCTGCGTGTGTGTGTCTCTGTGTGGATTTTCTTTGGCTGCTTTATGAGAGGCTCAGCAGCTCTGACAAGGCCTTGACGTCTCTCACTGCTCCCTTTAAGCTTATAAAAGTTATGTCTACCGATGTAAACTGAATCTCATATCCTGAACAGTTTTTCCTCTTCCTCTTGTGTACTTTTTTTCAGCCTCTTCTTTATCTCGCAGGAGCTGTTTTCTCCGACTCAACTGTTTTATTTAAGAGTGAAGCAGTGCACAGGACCAAAGTAAAGCAGGATGATAAGAAGATATATAGAGCGACAGGGAAAGAAGAGTGGCTTTCCTGCTGACTGCATTGATAGGGAAATCAGTCATTATTATGACACTAGTGGAAAACCAAAGCCATTCAACAATAGTGGTATACACTGCAGGTGCTCCCAACAAATAACATAAAAGGGACTGAAAAAAATCCCATTAATGATAAATGAATAATATATTGAAAGAGGTTCTTCCATTTCAGATCTCATTCTTTAAACTGGGAAGTTACTTTTTGGCTTGTCTGAATGTAACGTGTGGTGGAAATAGGCAACTGTGTAAGACTGACTGTACCAAAGCACCACTTCTGAACGGCTTCCCTCCATGTCATGATGAATTAAAGCAGACAGATGACAGTGACGCCTCCATTACTGGCCAACGGATCCACATTTTTCATCTTAATGAAACATACTCCTTGGAGCCCAAACTAAATATTTAATGGCCTCTCACGGCAACCTTGAAACCCCTTTAACAAAGACAAAGGGACACCCCACTTTACTGTCATTCTTTAATTTATCCTTTTAAGTCTCTGTCTGAATCCCATCTTTTCCACCAGGAAAGAAAACAAACAAAAAACAAATATAATATATTTCCCTATGCATGGCTGTGGCTTTAGCCTGTGTGAAAGGGAGAAAACAAGGATGAAGAAGCCATTAGTAACACTGGGATATCAGTACCAATTTCCTCCCTTGGGAGCTGTTCCTGCAGAGATGCTATTTACATTATCGTGTAAAAATGCATGCAAGGAGGTGTTACCATCTCAGGTAAAAGTGTAGATTTGGGTGGAAGGAAACAAACCAACAGTACAGATGATAGTGAGTTTCAGTGCAGAGACAGTGCAGTAAAGTGAGCTGAGCCATTTTATTACCTTTCTCTGTGGGATGATAGAATGAATGGTATAGTCCATTGCTTCTCGATACCAACTCCCACTGCTAGTTTTCTGATCTACCATGTATTTAACTGCATCCACAGTCCATTCCCAGGTGTCAATTGAATGGTGAGAATGAAGCCCAGCAGGTCTCTGAAACCCTAATGATGTAGTTAAGTTGAAACTATCAGCTGTTGTGTATTAGTATCTCTGACTCTTTGTCTGTTTCTTTGCATGTATTGGTCACCTACTGTCACCATTTAATCCACTCCACATGTATTAAACTAGCAAAGAGAGTTAGAAACAGACAATACTTGATACGTGATGGAATCAAAGAGTGTGTAAGTGAATGCTAATGATGTGTAAATGTTTGTGATGTGCACATCTGAACCAAGTTCCTACCGTGCAAATAGTGGCAACTGAGGGTGTGCTGGCCTATGTCCAATAAGAGGTTAGTCAGTCATACATGAGTGTGTGTAAATGCACATGCAGGCAGGATGTCTACTGTATAAAGAGGACAATAACAGCCTTCCCAGTGTTTGAGTAACTTGTTAGCAGCTGGCAGGTCTGAGCCTCCACCAGACAAAACAACAGATCAATTTTTCATTCAGTGACCGGGGCAGAGGAAGGGAGGCTGTGATAGACAAAATAACAGACTACTGTCTAAGAATATTAAGAAAAGTGCTTGAAAGCAAACTAAAACAAAACCTTCCTGTCTATCATCTTGACTTTTCACATCACAAATCAAACTAGTGCATCTTGTCCAGACATGTCCTGCATTTATCTTCGTGTGAATAAGTGAGGGGTGATGTCACATGCGTTGCTAACTTGTACTCACAGCAATGAGGATCTGTGTGCTGCTATGCACAACTTCAATGTACTGGTAGTCCATGAGGCAGCCCATGACAGTGATGTAAGAGTGACTCTCAGTGGTGCGGACCCCTGGAGCCTGCGGCATCTCTCTTCTCACACAGCCTGGCCCGTGTTCACTCCACCAGGAGTGATGGGCTGAGATGTTAAATGTCAGCAGGTCACTATCCTGAAACGAAAAAAAAATACCTTACTACAGGGAATCAGTTCATCAGAAATCTTGTACCATTTACTACTATCAAATTATTCTTCATGTGAAAAACAAAGGTGGAGTCACAGATCAAGTTCCCCTGACACATACTAGATGTTTTTGTGCCTGTTTCGCTTTAAGAGCAGGCTGCTAAAAATCATTTTTTCATCAATTTTCTCATTTACAGGAGTATGTAGATATGCTGATCATATAAGGGGTAATTCAAGTTATACTCCATTCCAGCCCTC
>JAPSES010000236.1:4405915-4416939 GCA_029822895.1 Maxillicosta whitleyi
ATTTTCTCATTTACAGGAGTATGTAGATATGCTGATCATATAAGGGGTAATTCAAGTTATACTCCATTCCAGCCCTCTTATATGCATACTTTACTTCTTTCATTTCACATATTCATATATTTTGCACTCATACATACATCACTATGTTAAACATTATAAGATGCATGCGTTAATGTCTATGCACAATGTATAATGGAAAAATTAAATATTTATATGTGTGAGAAAGATGCTTGCCTGTTTGAGAGTATGTTGAAAACAGAAGGCAGGTTGTTTATTGTAGTGTGATTAGTTGAGAAGGTTGAGCATGGAAGGTCATGTTTAAGTCCTGATCCCAGTCAACATGGAAGGGTATCGAATGCCAAATGGCTCATTAAGTCCCTTATTGTTTTTGCCTTCACCTGGTGTGTTTTCATTAAATGAAAGCACACAGAATGGTGTGAATTGTTGCATTGCGTCATTTAATAAACTCCATATGCCACGTGGTGTTGTTAGTGTATGTATCTAAAAGGACAATGAGGCGTGTAAGAGGAAATATGAAATATGTCTGGTTTGACCCTTCATAAGATAGGCTAGCTTTATTTAAAAATTGCTTTATAAAATCAAAAGTGCTGTTCCCTCTATAAACAACACACCACTTTACTCAACATAATGTACAACATATGTCACTGGACAAAGTCTAAATTTTTATAGAGAAATAACAACCGCAGATAAAACATGAACAGTCACAGGTAAGTGTAGGTCTAAGTACCTCTAATACCAAGAGATAAAGAACAATTTTTGTCCTACTTCTGAGATTATCATTATATTATTATTAGATTATAGTTTAAGATTATGAGACACTTCAATACAAAACAACATGCAGCTCTGAGTAATGTTTTAAGGCAACATTTTTCTCAAAAGTCTTTTTTATGCTCTTGCAATCTCCAATTTGCACACAGCCATATGAGCCCAAACATGCAGACACACAGATACTCACACCAATCAATACCCCAATACAACAATCTAACCCCACATCTGCCCCCCAGTGACAAGACATGCATTATTAACAAAGTCGAGTGCTGTCAGGAAATATCTCTGATTCCTATCAACCCCCCTACACAGTTAACGTGCATCAACAGCACATATGCCACTGATAACAACACCTTTCAACAGCAAATACATGCAGAGGGGAAAAAAACTGCAGAGATTGGTGGTTGGGAAAGAAGCTGTGAATGTTAACAAGGTGTTAACATGTATTTCTTTTCTGTTACCCCTAGTTTGTGTTAATCTGTCACACAGTTAAAAACAAGAACAAAAACAAGGGCTGCTGAAGGTCACTAGGTAGGATTGTGAAGACTAATGACTTGACAGATGCCATTGATTGAGCCTGTGAGCCAGGGAAACCATCTCAGTCCAAGCTGCAGCCACACTCATGACTACAGTACGACAGCAGTCAATAGTGAAGAGGCTTTTGGCAACTCACTGTCAGGGGTATCATTGTTATGCTCCTGTGCACCCCAAAGCACAAATCAATCCGTCCATATCATAGATTCAAGGTTAGACTAGCGATACTCCTCAAACTATTTTCTTTAACACAAGTCAATACATATTTGGGGCCAATCCTGTTACTGAGATCATTAAAGGGATGAGGCATTCTATAAAGAAAAAAACAATACAAGATGACAATCCTATTTCTGGAGCTTTACCATTTCTGAAATACAGAATAAAATGTTTACACTTGCGTGACTGCATTAGGAAGCCAACTTCAGCTGCTAAGTGGACATTGTAGAGTCTTCTGGCGAAGATGAGAAGCTCATATTTACTTTAGATTGCACAAAGGTGTGCAGACACATTAGCTGCATATTGATTTATGAGCTTAAATGACTATGCGGGTGATCTGCTCTCATCTCTAAAACAAAATCTGCAGTCAATAAGTCAGAGAATGAGAAGCAGTAGAGTCTGAACTGAGATGGATAGACACAACCAAAACTTGGATTCAAAATACGACTATTATACAGATTACATGTAGCCAATCATGACCATGCAGACTTTTGCTATGATTTGTTTTTCTCCCCATAAGCACTCCAAGATAGGACACATGGAAAATTTGCAAGGAATGATAACACTATTCATTATTGTGATGAAAATATGGCCAATGATAAATAAACAAATTAACCTCTAAGTCACAACCAAATCAAGAGCAATTAATCTGAAAGTAGTGGACAGCGAGCTGGGGCTGCTTCTGTTTGGCCAAATGGTGGTTGAATGGATGACCTATGTACCCATGTGATTCATCAAATGTTGTCAGACTGAGTGTAAAAGCATTGTGCCTGTAAACAAAATGATTTTTCTCACTAATTATATAACGTGTTGATTGTACATGTTCATACTGCAATGACAATAAAATTGTGATTTAATGGTTACCACTAGGGATATGGATTTTAATTATTTTCTGAAGTTGAATAATCGGGCCAATTTATGTTGATTAGTCATGATGTCTTTGTTAATGCATGCCCTCCAACCAAACCGAAATAATGACAAAAAACTGAACCACAAGTGTACCATTAAATTTTTTAAAACATCTGACACACTTTTTCAGACTGAACATGTGCAGCTGTCTAACAGCAACAGTATTTTACCATAATCAGCATTTGGCTCAGCATCTCTGTGAAGAAGCTAAAATATAAATCTCTTCCTACCCCCACCCCAAATCAAAATTAGTCGACTTCTAATCTAATCTCTTATTGACTAATTGATTATTCATGCACATCCCTACACTAAACACCAGCATTTTCAGCCACATGGTCTGGATTGAAGATTGAAGCCTTTCATGGGATCATGACTTTTTTAAACCATAAATTATACAGTGCACGCTGAATATCAAAAACTGACTTTCAAGAAGCAAAACATATTTGCAGAAATATAGCAAAAAGGATTGATTTCAAAGTTTATATGAGTGGAAATTGTTTTGGCTTGAAGATAAAACAGTTGTTTACCTCCAGTCCAAAGCAATCATTCGTTGCGCACCAAAACTGCAGACAGGGGCTCATTTTTGGTATTAAATACATCAGGCTAAATCTGAACTGAAAGGACGCAGACACTGGCTCTGTGTGAGCTGTTATATTGAAAGAGAGAGGTACTCAGTGATGAGGGGCTGTTAAAATCAGAGGTGTGTGTTTAGTAGCAGGGGTCTGTCTGTCAGTCTGTCTTGCACTATGGGGGAGGGGATAAGAGATCAATAGGTGGTGACAGAGCATGTGGTATAACTGTGACAACCTTCCCTCCGCAAGAGCATGCAAACACACTCTCCAGATCAGTCGTGTCAACATCGGTCAAAGTAGAATTAGCAGACTGTTCTTTATGATAAAATGTGTTTGGAACCTCTTGGACGGCTCTGTGTCACATTTGGTCCTGCATATGTGTGTGTGTGTGTGTGTGTGTGTGTGTCTGTGGGGTGTGGGCGTGTGTGGGTGTGGACAAGAGCTCCATTAGCCAGCTTTCCTCCTGGCCACCATATGCAGAGCTGGGAGCCCAGGCTGGCTCCATCTGTCGGGTTAATGCCCAGCCTCAGCCCCAAGCAGCTGGCCCCTACAAGCCTCATTATTCTAGCAGGAACCATGGAGGAAGACACAACCACACACACACACACACACACACACACACACACACACACACACACACACACAAAGTGGACACACATATTGGGCGAGAGACAGACACACTTGATGGAGCCATGATCTGTCACACAATGACAAAGTCGGCAGAGCTCGGAAAGGTGTTTCTAAAATTCATTTTGGCGGTGTGAGCTGGTGTGAGATGAACATTGCCTACATGAATTCATTATTCTCAATGGCCAGGCTGGCAATTGGGCAAAGGATAGTAGAGGAGAGGAGGAGAGAGGGCTAATAACTGTGAAAAAACATCAAAGGAAAAGGAAGTAGAGGTGAAAAACTGAGGAGTACGATGAGCTGACAGGATGAAAGAAGGTGGATAAATTCACAGTGTGAAAGGCGACAACCTAAACACTTCTCTTTGTCTGGATAAATACACTTCTAATCTGCACTTGGGAACCACAGGGATCCCCTAAGACTTAGCAGCTCATATATGTGTGTGTGGTGAAGGAGGTTTGCGTGGGAGATTATGCTATAATATTTAGCTATTAGGTTGTGAACTTCCACTTGAAACTCAACCGGGAGGCGAGTGTCACCGATAGGTCACACTTTGAACGTGAACGCAGATGTTCTTTGAAGCTGAATTATACAACTCTGCTGGGCTGTTAAAGTTGTGGGCAAGTGTGGTGCAGACTCTTACAACTTTAGGGAGTGATTTATAGTTCTGCGTGTGATTTACATTCAGTGGTTGTGTCATGCATGAATTATCTACAAGAAGTAATAATGTTTACTTAAAGTGCATTTGTTTTTCACACTGGAGTGTTCAGGCTTGAAGAAGCCAAAAAGCACCTGGTGGCAGTACATCACTCCCAATTACAATCAAGTATGTGTTTAATTCCAATAAAGCTTCACAGAGGCAGAGCTCAGTTAGGTTTTACATGTTTACTTATGTCAGCTGTAATAAAGAGATCAAATAATTATAGTTTTAAGAAGCTCAACAAATTTTAGAAGAAAAAAACAAAACAAAGACTGGACATTTTTTATTAAAGTCTTAACTATGTAAGAAGGTTTCACTGGCTCTATTGATCAACAGTCCACTCACCTAGTTTCCCTGTAAAGAAGAATTCATACTGCTACATAGTATACAGATAAAAACAGTATACAGATAAATCCAATTAAAACTAAATGATGAAGTATTCTCAGCTATAGGCAGTGTATATGCAGCATTATGTCTTAATATAAATATACCAAAGAAAACTTAGGTAAGTACATTACAGCTGTACTCCTTTGAACCCAGTACTGTAGGCACAGGGACTGAAAGTTTCCATTCAGCCTATTAGTTATTATCTACATTTAACTGTTTTGAGACATGAGGTCTGGACTTCACCAGTCCATCTGTCACATTCTTTCCTCTCCAGCTCCATTGTGTTCCAGTTCAATGGAAAAACTGTACACTGTACTGTATGGAAGAGTGGCTGAAATAAAATACTGTGAATACTGACAGAACCAGAAATGTTCAGTGCTGCAAACCCCCAAACTTCCTTCACCATCAGAAAGTACTACCCTCTGAGCAGGGACTTATTTGGGAGTAAAATAAATTCTCTGGAACTAAATTTAGACTCTGGTCCCTAGGGTGGATGTACCGAGTCCTTCTACACGTTCCTGAGGAAAGTTCCTGTGGTGGAAGCACAGGTTGGGTTTATCTGTAAAGTTTGTTATTATATCAGGTGTGTTTTGCTAGACTTGAACTATTACCAAATGCCACAGGCAACAGAGACTTGTGTTCAATGCATCTTCTTTTGTCTACTGAAGTTTGTGCAGTAATGACTCAAGGGTAAATTTTCACCTGTTAAGACAAAAGTTTGCAGAAACAGTATGAATGACACTATGGTTACTCAGGATACCAGTAGTTTGACATGTTTTGCACAATGGTTAAGTTGTTAACCACAACCATCTGTTAAATATTTTTACCTTGCACTAGCAACTCAGTCAAGTATTCTCTGTGGCACACGTGAAGTTTGAGGACACACTGTTCAAATGTTCAATGTTCAATGTTCAAAAGACAGTGTAGGTGGTGCAAAACAAGACTTTTGAGCAGACTTCACTCCTCTACCACCCTGCAGGCACTTAGAATGAATAAATCACTCATTGTAGTACAGCTACAGGCACGCCGTTCCTCTGACAGATGCATGATGAAATATTTGACCAGAACTGCAGACTAACAACCTCACCTTGGACAGGCCTCCTACGTCCAGGTAGAAACAGATGATGAAGACATTCCAGGCCACCCACAGAGCAGCCCATACTGTGTACTGGAAAAGAGACAGGCAGATTAGCTCCATGGAAACTGAACAAGCAGAAATGAATAGAATGACAGACGATGAATAAAAGCCAGTTCAGTGAATAATAATCTAAAAAAAGGGCAAAGTCACTCCAACAAACGCTTAATATAGCAGACATGCATATTCTCATACATTTATCATGAGGTGGTGGAAGACGTACTGGCTATACTGTGGCTCTATTGTACCAAACTTCATAACAGGAACTTTTTAGGAAAAGTACTAGTACCACAGTGGAAAAGTTCTGAATTTAAAATTGTACTAAAGTAAACACAAGTACAATCAGCAAAGTGTAATTTTAGTCTAAAAAGTAAAGGCATTAATATTATGCATTATTATAATATCATTAATATAATGTTAGTGTGATGTTTTATCTTAATATGGCAGCTGTTCATGGGTATGTTGTGTTATACTATGTTGATGTACTGAATCCCTTTGTGCACTGTTGGGTTGTTTACTTTATGTCTGTGGCAACTGCCATCATATGAAAACAAAGAATCTCCAGAAAGTCCACTTTTCGTGAGCTCAGAAAAACAGGCATGTTTTTGGCTTTGTGACAATACATTCTCTACCTAATCTAAGAGGATTTTATAGTTATAATTCTGAATAATTGAAGGAAACATGGTTTTCATTGGTCTGGAAAATTATCCCTAGACAAATATAACAGAAGTACAGAAGTACAGTATTTCCTCCAACATGTAGTGGAATACAAGTGTAATGTTCCATAAATGGAAATACAGTCTCTATACTAGTAAGTAAAAGTATATGTTATATTCCACCACTGACTTCATGCAATGTATATTCAACACTTCATATCCACAAACATCTTCAGATAAGAGATGGTTGAACAAAGACTGCAGTAAGTTCACCCAGTCTCTTTATACCCAGAGGGGCTAGAGGTTTTTCACTCTGCTGAATAAAGTTCATGACTTCAACCCTTTATAAAATTGTACAGTCAGACAGCCAACTGTTGACAGACACAGAGTGGTACAGAATGATGTTCCATTGAAAGAGACAGACTCATCAGTGTGAAGATTGTAAAATAGTCTGACTCACAGTAAACTATGTGTTTAAAATGTCAGAGGTGTCAGAGGATGAAGGGAGGGCAAATGGTGCCTTCGCAAACAGCATACATGTTGAAGCATGAAATCCCTTAGACTGCCAGCTTCGCTTTTCCACTTAAGATGAGACAATAGCTCTACTTTTTCTCCTCACTTCAATTCCAGCCTCTGTCTTACCCCGTTTGGCTCCCGTTTATCCATCTCCATATCTCTGTTTATTTACTCTCTTTTCCTCTGTATCTGTTCCTCTCTCTCCCAATCTTTTTCTGTCATTAACTTCACCATCTGTGCTTCCAATACTGCTGCTCAAAATAGGCTTTTAATGCCGCAGATGAGTATTATGGAGTCAAATAAAAACAGAACTGCATACACGGAAATTCATGAAGCAGCAGGCTGCAGAGTTGCTTTCTAACAAAACCCGCAAAACAACAGGCAGCTCATGTTTTGAAGCGTGTTTGCAGCATGAAGAATGACCTTCTCTGTCCAAAATCTTGATGCAAAGTATAAAGCTGATGAGCTCCTTAGGCCCCCCCAACACCCCCCATCTACTTTAATTAGCTGTAATTACCCTGGGATTAGAGTGATTTAAGGGTGTCGCACAATGCACGAGATAGTGCTGCACACTCAGAAATTAAACTGGAAAGGCAACAACATGTTCAGTGTACAAGAACTAACATTGGCCTAATGCAAAGTGATGTGACACAGATTAACACAAAAAAGATTATGTCACAAACTGTAAAGAGTTGCAAATGAAATTGAAGTCTTTAGTTGAGTATACTCACCACCACAATGTAGCGCGGTCGGTACTGAATGGTGCCAAAGAGGCCCAGGATAACAATAATGATATGGAAGAAGTTGGCAAGGATGGGAGCCCACTGGTAACCCAGGAAGTCAAAGACCTGCCTCTCCAAAGCCAATACCTACAGAGACAAAGGGAAAGAGAAAGACAAATGTTATCAGGTTCATATTTACTGAGCAAACTCTATCTCCTGCTGTGGCAGTGAACTGAAAGGAACGCTGTGGGATAGTAAAGTCCATGAAACAGCCCCAGAAATCTGGCAGTGTACATATACGCACTGGTGCCATGTTCATGCACCATTTAAAGTTTATTGAGGACAAAGTCTATTCACCTCACAGCAACTGGCCAGCAATCCGACACTGAGGAGGTCGACATGAACAGCTTGAGTGTTTAGCCTCCGATGGTGAGAGTGCCCGGAGGTGCAGACTGGATGTTTTATAAAATAAACAATGACAGACTCATCGATTCAACCCCTGCTGAGCTAAAGAGAAGCTCACCATTTCCAACATTCCTGCCAATGGCCTCCAGAAAGAAAAAATTCTCTGAGAACTTTATGGGAGGCAAGGGCCTTCCTTAATAATACCACAGCAGTGAGCTTAGATGGTTATTAAAAAAGGACTTTGTAAACTATGTAAATATTCACACACACACACACACAAACCCTTTATAAAAAAAAACAACACTTTCCCAACAGACTCAGCCCTTCCATTCATTGTGGTCATTCTACATGAAGATTCTTTTAATGTAGTTGTATTATTGTCGTGCATAAATCCATTCTTTTTCTATCTCCCCCTTTATCCATGCTCTTTGCATACAAGATTTTGTGCAACAGCAAAAAAATTAAAAATGTATACACACACACACACACACACACACAATCTGAAGCCTTTAAGACTCTCAGTCACTATTTGCATCAACTCAATTAGCATGCCATTTGGAGGAAAATGCAGCAAGGGGGTGAAAGTCGTTTAATTAGAATTCCATTGCCAAACCAATTCCATTCCATTCCCAGTGTGCGTTTGCGCATGTGTACGTCAAGCAACGTTGTGTTTCATTGTGTGTCGACATGTCATTTCCAGCCAAGCGCTAGAAGATGGATGAGGGAAGGAGAAATCTCGCCTCTGCCGCAATGATAGGAACGCACCACCGAGCACATTCGCACAAACACACACACACTTGGTATACAACCATGACTGCTCTTTCTAATGTAATGGAAATGTTACCAGCAAACCAATGAGACATTGTGACAGCTAAGGGAGGGAGATGATCAAAAACTGAATGATAATTAAAACAGAAAGCTGTGTCACACAGAGCGTGAGGGCGGTAACTCCACAAACAGGGTGTGACGAGACAGGGGCGAGGTCAGCCAACTGAAACCTGCATCGAGAAACATCAAGAAATTTAGGAACTATTGAAGGAGATAACCATTTTCACTTCAATGCAAAGACACAAAAAACGAGAAGGGATGAAGGTCACAAAACATAACTGAGACAAATTGAAAAAATGTTATGAGAAAAGGAATAAAAAGGGACAAAATCACAAATGACATATGCTAACGTAGAATGACAGAGCTCCCTCCTTCTTAATAACCTCTGTCTATCCCCTGGATAGAGGGGAGGCTGAAGGAAATGAATAAAGTCAAGAGTCGTACATCTTCTAGTCGGCTCTGGGTCACGGTTAGAGAGCTCAATAAAACTTACACAGGGGGATGTCAGCAAAGTCGAGGTGCAGCCAGACTGCAGTTCAATAAGATGGGGTGTTTACAGGTCTGAGCCTTTTGAATTAAGGACATCTCCACTGTAGAGTTCCTGGACAACTAAGACTGATTCAAAGTTAATTTCTGACCATGATGACTGAAATAATTTATTTTGTTCCTTTCAAAATGATGTTAAAAAAAAAAAAAAATCAGCCAAAGTTCATTTTTTAAGATCCAACACATTTTTAAACATACACCTTCAGAAGCCTTAAATGTATGACACTGAGACATACTTCCATTTCAATTTCATTTTTATTATCCATTAAATACAAGGCAGATCGTAGAGCTCTTTAACAGCATCTGGCCATGGTCTGATTGTAAAGATAAACTTATATTAAAGTGGTATAAATGATTAGTATCCCATTATGAGACTGGTTAAGAGACCATGAACCACAATGCCCTGTTTTGATTAACAGTCTGGGTATCCATTCCTGCATGTCATTTCCCTCCTCTGCCTTTGCTCCTTGTCATCTTTCTCTGTGGTAAGGCCAAACTAAAATTATCAATTTGCACTTGTGTGGCTCCACAAACCAGTCAAATTGCAGTTTATATTTCTGTCCAGACTCATGATACACGTAGTAAAAACTCAGAGGGAATTTAATAAAGTGTTGTTTTTAGTGAAATGGAGGTTGTCTCCACACTCACATGTATGATTGCAGTAAACAATGTCCAACTGTAAAATGGCCCCCCAAAAAAGTGTTCTTTAGTTATGGTCCAAGTGGACATTTGTGCCAAATCTAAAGAAATTCCCTCATATTCCTGAGATTTTCATCAAAATGGGCAGGAGTGACAACCTGGAAACAACACAAGAAGAAAACAATCAGGGGGCCTTTGAGTAGAAGTCTAACACCAGAAGACATGGGAGTGTTTCCCCTACAACTGTACAGCGCGGGTCAGCCCTGACCAGCGGCTCACAGCTGGGCATAGTACACCATACCCAAGCCCTCCCCAAGGATGCAAGACTAGGGGAAACACTGGATGGAGACTTGAATGATTAACAACGAGCACTACACAGTAATTATATGTTAACCTCCTTCATTTATGTGCAAAAGGTGTAAAATGACTTTCTCTTCACAAAAACATTAAGCAGAGTGCACTTAATGTTATCTTATTGTGGTGAAGAATGTGGGGCTAAGCTTTCAGAATGTCCTCTGGTAATCCCAGTGTAAAAAAAAAAAGTCTGCAATATCTGTTAAACATTTGGCTGGATAAATGTAAATGGCCTTTGGGTTTTTATCCGGCTTGCACTTGTAATATTTTTCTTACAGTGCAAAAATTAAAAGACTATATACATTTTAATTTGTGGGATAGCTTATTCAAAGGTATTCTTACTAATAATGACCAAAATAACATTTAACTAAGTCATTTAATAACTGTAAATTATCATATTCTATTCATCATGCAAGTCCTTTTTAACTTCCTACGTGGACTGCTGCCTCAGTACAGAGAAACAATTATATTAATGAATATGTCTTCGCC
>JAPSES010000236.1:4417039-4445143 GCA_029822895.1 Maxillicosta whitleyi
CCCCCCCCCCCCCCCCCCACACACACACACACACACACACACACACACACACATAAACATACATTAAATCCCTTGATATACTCATTACGCACAGCCACGGACCCTTTCCCTGAAATATTTCCACCAGTCATTAAATTAAAGAAGTGTGGGCATAAGGGATGAGAGTGCATGTTATGTGTAAGTGTGTGTGTACGTGCATGCAAGCTTTTTCCTCTGAGATGCTGTAGTGAGCCTATCACATTCACTGCTAACTCAATAATCCTCCGAGATGACAACAATCAATCAAGGATAGAAAGGTCTATACACACACCCAGGCACACAGGCAGGCGTGCACACACTTACATACACACACACACACATACACACACACATATAGCACAATTAGCTCACAATTCATAGGAAGCATCTACTGGAGAGTGGGGCAGAATTTGATCAAAAGATACCAATACTCTTCCAGGAATAGTGAGCCGGCTCTGTAACGAGCCATAAAAGCCTCCTGCAATCACAAATGACTCCCTCTAGGGTGACGGAATCTCTTTCTGCGTATTTTGGTTTTGGGCGTGTATATGTGGGTAAGCATGTTGCCCACAACCCACTCCTGCCACCGTAAATACTTTGCAATTAGGGGGTGGGTATGACAGCAAGATTCAACAGGCCCCTCACACCTCCGCTATTAACCAGGTTTCATCCTCTGTTAAAGAGATTGCTCTTTTGTTTTCTGAAACCAATAATTAACCTTCACGACACCAGATTATTAAGGGTATTCATAAGAAAACCTCAATCCTGTAACGTTTCTTGGTCGTCTATATTCATGCTGTATGTGGAGGTGTGCTTCAACAGGCAAACGTGAACACAGAAATAACAGAGTTAACTGGCTATAAACATTTCAATCATCACTACCTCAGTGCCAAGTGAGGAATAAGTTGCACATAAAAGAGTGAAGAGAAAATCTGAGTGAACGTGCCTGGCGGAGGAAAAAAACATGTTTGATCCGCATCACTTGAAAACTAATTAACATGTGTATGTGCGCTCAAGATAAATGCCCGAAATGCATGAAAAACTTGCTGTGATTGACTGAATACAACCGGGTTTTCAAACTCAGACCCAAACATGTGGTGGGCTGGCAGCTGACAGTTGCATATGATTAATGTTGAAAGTGGTGTCACAGGTTTTGATACACTAGGACACTGTTACGATCAGAGGAAAGGAGAGGACATAGATGCTGAGTGGATGCAGGTCCCTCCAGAGAAAGAGGACAGAGGCGACTGTTGACCCTCTCCATTTCACTGCTCTCCACCTTAGCCTCCAGATATCATAAATCACACATTTCTCTTCCTGTGCGTCCTCTGTGAAATGTCCTCTGATAACATGTTACTGAATGTGTCATCAGGATCTTTGAAAAACAGATCTGAATGTGTGACTTGAGGCTGCATGAATCAGACCTGTTTTCTCATTGTGACTCAGGCAGATCTCAGATCTCTGACTCAGACAGACAGGCAGAATGACGGCACTGAGGAGTGCCAGCAAACGATGCGAGGGGTGAATTACAGAGACGACCTTCTACTTTATCTCCTGTTTTCACTTGTTTCGCTAATGGGTTGTTTTGACTCGCAAGATATACACATTTTTCACATTCAGACGAGCAATTTGTATGCAGCAGCCAAATTACTCAGAATAGTTTTTTTTTACCTTTTAATTAAGTCAACATACTTTGCAACACGTTTTGCACCACAGGAGACAAGTCAGGGCAAATCATAGTGCATATAATATAAAATTCAGCTAGCCTCTGATTCTTTGTTGCCTAGCTCTTTTCTGGCCTTTACATAGTTTTGACACAGAGCTGTTTTGACTTTACATAATAAAACAGGAATACCATGATAAATTGTCGCCTGTTTTCTAACCCTTGCATTTTTCTAGTGATTTGTTAGTAAAAATTTCAACATAAAAAGACCAAAAATAATCACTCTTTGGTTGGTTGGATGTACTGAAACTTTTCTGGGTCTCCATTCATAAAGTTTAGGACCCAGATGAAACCCTGGTGCCATACTGGCCACCTGCTGAGATCCATCTGCCAACACTTTAAAGCAAACTCCACTACCATAGTGATCAATAGTGGGTACTAAACCGCTAACCAAGGCAGCTGGCAGGTCACACATATGCTCCATGGAAGTACTATACAGAAAGAAGAAAATCAAGACAGATGTTCTCCCCTTAATCTAAATAAAAATGAGGACAGTAAAAGAGGTAAGCCATGAATCAGAGACTGGCTGTTTTTCTTGATGTCCTATGCTTTACCCTGGCTTGTCTCTACTCTGTGACTCCCAGCAGGCAGTGGAGTACTTCTCAAAAACTTTCTCCAATCCAATTTTTCACCTCTCGCCTGGGTAAAGTCATTATACAGCGGTGGCTGCCTGGTCCTTATGTAACTAATGGTGCCAATCTCAGTATATGTGTGATAGTGTGTGTGATGGTGTGTGTGTGTGCATATATATGTGTGTGTCTTTCATCGGGTACATGGAGAGCTGGATAGATGGATAGCCCTTGGTGGTGGCTGGTCTAGCAGTGCTGAGACAGGGATTAAGAGGTAGGGTGCTTTCATAAGCCACTTTCTTTTTCTCTATTTGAAATATAGTCTGTACTGATGAACACAGCAGAGCCTGTCCCTTTGTGCCTCTACAAAAGGACGGACTACCACATGTTTTAGGAGGTAATTTTAACAGGCACCTTTGTTAACTACATTTACGACTCTTGCATTGGAATTACTCAAAATGTATGAATCATGAAATCGCTTAATAGGATGCTAATCTAAAAGTGCTACTGGGAACTCACAACACAAATCCATCCCAAAGGGCAGAAATGTGATAAAAGCCAATGCTTTGAACTGAATCTCCCTCTGGATGCTGACAATATACTTCAGACTTAGCACTTTGGTGGTCTGTCCCATGTCATCATTCTCGCTTCATTACTGCCGTTGACATTAAAATACACAAATAAACATTTTTCAAGTTATTTTTTTTTCAGCCATTATGAGGTCAGTTTCATCAGTTTCCGTGTACCAACAAAGTAAGTGCAGTTTCAACTCAATCAGTTCATTTCAACTGAATAAAGCCTTCCCTTCCCTGCATACAGACCGTGTCCAATTCCAAGGTCTTTCCTGATCTGGTCTATTGACTGGCCTTGTTAGTGGTTCAAGTTATCCCACTGTAAGATGCTCCGATTTCTTTTTATCTTCTTATGTACAAACTGGTTTTCCTCAAATGAAAAACATATTTGTTTTTGTTACAGTTTTTTAGAGCAGAGGTCTCAAACATGTGGCCGGGGACCAAATCCAACCCACCAAACGGATAGTTCAGGTTCCACATACAGACCAATTTAATCTCAATTGGGTCAGATCACTAAAATACTATCATAATAACCTATAAATATTCACAACTCCAATTTTTTCTCTTTGTCATTTTACTGTACTTAAACTAAAACAATCATTTCACAAAATGCAAATAACCTGAACAAACAGGAACATTTTGAAATGCCTGAAGTGCAACTTTATCAATATTGTGCCTGTTATTAAATGTTTTGTGTATTTGTTAATCCACTGTTATCTGTAAATTGCAATTTACATGTGTAAATGATAAACTGAGAAATAATATTGTTAAAATTGCACTTACTTTTCTCAAGAAATTTCAGTTTGTTCATGTTGTTCACATTGTTTTAAAGGATAGTAGGTAGATGCAAACATTTTTCGCTCTAAAACATAGAAGAAAATTTGAAGTTGACATTATTTATATATTGTTATTATTTCACTTGACAGGCCCACTTCAGATCAAATTTGGCTTAATGTGGCCCCTGAACTAAAATGAATTTGACACCCCAGCAGTAGAGGATTTATTATCAAATCTTCCTATTAATTAGATCCATAGGTTGGTCACAGCTTAGCCTTATGTTAATGATGGGGATTAAAGGCACGAATGAATGTGTTAAAAGAAAAAAAAACTTGAAATGCATTTCAGTCTCATCATTAACAAAATTATAACAAACTGATCAGACGCTGAATACATTTGGGTAAAAAAACATTAAGTAAAACTGATGATGAAGCTATTTTCACTGTGATATGATCCAAATTCAAACACTTTGACTGCAGACATCCTTCCTTACAGGGCTGGTATCTCATAAAAACCTTATCACTCTCAGTCTGTCTTCCTCTTTTTATCTCTGTCTTCCTGCTAACATTTCTTTCAGGTTATTGAAAATGGTTGCAACAGCATTGGTTATTAGAGGCTCTAATTCTGACTTTACTGTATTAATTTAATGAGGAAAAATGAAAGAATGTGAACCTCAACACGGGGGATTAATGTCACTTTTTTCATGGCTCACAACTTGCTGTTCGTCACGTCGGTGTCGTTCGGAAAATTTGCGATGACACAGCAGACTGTTCGAGAGAGGAATGTAAACACACTATATCGGGTAACATCCACATACACTCCTTGACAAATGCTCAGATGCAAAAGAACATGGCATGAATACACTTTGACTTCTCATAGGAGCTGACAGAGGGAAAGCAGGACAAGGATGCAGGAAAAGATAAAACAGCAAACACATGGGACAACACAGAGGATAGAGAAATGGTAAAAAAAAAAATGAGAACAGTTTAAACCACCCAATACCCTCCTTTCTGCCTCCCCATGTCCCACATCGAACAAAAACTGTTTAGGTTTTGCCCCAATTAACAAGTAGGCAATTTAGCAGTGACAGAGGAAATTCACATTATGTACACGCAGTCAAGAACAGCAAACAGCTGTCAGCATTTTGTAGTCTCTAGCACTGCTTTCCATAATTGAGTCAAAATTGTTGCTCTTTTCATCACAATATCATCACTCATTTTAATCTTTCATGCAGTGTAGATGAAGTTATGCAGCGTGCATCTCTGCTGTCCAAATGTTTGATCGCACAGCACAATTAGAGGAAAAACATCAGCGAAGTTATCAGCCAGTTGTAAAACAAGGACTGAATGCCAAAAACATTAAGAGGATTTCAGTGAGATGAATATGCTTTGCAGCCATTCAACTGAGTGTGATCTGTCAAGATAGTCATCCCAGCTGTGGAGCTCCCAAAGCAATTTATTCGATGCCACACTATAACAAATGACGCTACTGGAACCGGTGGAATGGAAAGAGAGAAATGGGCTTGCAAATAGTTCTAGTTTTATCTCCATTATAGCTTAATATTGCAGCGTCATTGATGTGGAACACACACAGACACACTCACACAAGCTTGTGCATGGATGGATTCATGCACACACACTCACTCACATTTGCCAGCCCAAGGTTTTCAGTATAACCACATAATTAATGGTCTGTTAAATTGAAGACATTAAAATGGCAAAGAGTTGTAAAAAGGGCCGCAAGGGACAAAGAGCAGATAGTTTTTCCAAGACGACACATACTATTAAACCAACATGCACACAGTGAGGACAGAGACCAAATCCAGGGAAGGTCAAGAAAAAACAGGAAGGTTGCCACTTCTTCTCAATTTGCATAAAACCTAGCCGCTAGAATCTCTGATTGACAAGTCAGCCAAGTCACAAGTATTGGATATTTCAGATGTGAACATAGTCTTTCTACGAACCACTCAGTTGCATCTGACTGGATGCTATTTTGCATTTATGTGAATCGCTCTTGTGGTGAGGTTTAAGGCTATATTTGTATATTGGTCTATGTTTGATGGCATGTTCAGACCATATGCAATGCAAAATATTCACACGCCGTGATAACATGTAATTTTAATGCAGGGACACACAAATAGACATGAAATAATGTTCAGCCATGTGAATAAATAAAAAAATAAAAGACAGTTAGAGCTCTGCTGTCGTACAGACAGATGCAGGAGGTCTTTCCTGCCATATGCCATATCTCTCTACAACAAACTCACCTAATGTCAAACTGGGTCAGAAAATATCTGTGCACTTCACAGTTCATTTTAACTTTTAACTATTTTCTTACTGTTTTTTTTTTTATTGTATTCTATTGTATGCTGCTGTTATCTACCAATTTCCCAGCTTTGGGATCAATAAAGTACTTCTATTCTATTCTATTCCATTACTTAAAAATGTTTCAACTTGAATGTGACTGTGTTGTAAAAGCAGTGAGACGTGGAGAAAAGTGAAAAAAGTTCTGAAAATATGTATCCGTTACAGGATTCCAGCTATTGGTTTTACTTTCCCATGAGCCAATTTACCACAAACACTAGCTGCATTTCCCTGTCACATGCAGAGAACTTCCACTGGTAGTTAAGGCTAAATATTTGTGTCCGAATATTCCACATGCATACCAGTGGCACTATTCACAGAAGTAACATGGGGTGAGTGTTATTTTCGAATTTGGTGTGAATTAGAGTGGCAGTTATCCTGAGAGAAGGATGTGTGGTGTGCAGTTGCAGTACAACCCCTTGAGATTGACTATCAGCTCTCGTCTCTCTCATCAGCACACAAGTCTCACATTTGCATCATATATTCCCATGTCTCCTTTTGACAGGTTGATTTTTATTTCCTCCGGGCTCGTCAGCATCTTATTGTATATAGGTAAAGGTTTCCTTGGTAACAACGTGCGAGAGAAAGTGGGAGGTAAATGGAAAGAAGACATAGGAGGGGGAAAAGAGAGAGCTCTCTTGGGTCATGCTTATAATTGGTCCAGAGTGAGAGGTCGGACCACCACCCATCCCCCCTTTCTCTCTTTATTTCTCTATCTGCATCTCTTGTGTCTCCTGTGGCTCTGGTCTGCTGATAAATCAGATGGTAATCAATAATTCAAACATATTCAAACCCAGTGTCCCAGAAGGGGGAGAAAATGGGAAAGAGAAAGTGGGGGAGTCAAATAAAAAGGGGAAGCAAAGATAACACAAAGCCTTGTTGTTTTTCAACAAAGGATACACGTTAGAGGCGGAGCATCAGTGTTCATTACACATTCAAGCTGTGCTTCTCATCCCTGAATACCCAGGTTGCATTAGGCTCTCAGGTGAAATGATGACATGCTGGGGGGAGCTCCAAAAGTCTGAGTTATGAGTATGAATTTATTATGCAGTCACCTTGCCTCAAAACGTGCAACTCAGACACATTTTTTTCAGACACTGCAGGCTGTTGTATATCTAACTTTTTTGATTAAGGTTGAGTTTTAAACCTAAGGCCAAGCAGGACCCGCCATGGTCACTCTGCTGGGTATGAGCTCAGTTAAACCATTGTAACGAACATAGACTGGGGCAAGACACACACACACACACACTGACACACACACAGTACCTAATAATGGTCACCTTTATGACCTTCAGTGGGAAAGAAAAAAACCCCAGAGACATTGTATCACAACATGAAGACCTTCATTTGAAATCACTTGACCTACTGAAGCCTCACTGGTCTAAAATTAAACAAAGTAAGAACCTTTGCCCTTTCTTCCACTTTTACTATGAATCTGGGAAAAAACAAAAAAAAACAACAGACGCACCCTGGCAGTCTCTTTACAAATGTGTGCATTTTTGTTCATTGTCCTTCAACCTCAGCAAATGAAAACAAAGCTTAAGGCTTTTTTCTGTTGCCATTTGGATTATCCAAAACAGATTCATGTAATTAATGAATCCTACTAGTCTCTAATGGTGACATATATAATTTCTATGAAAAATTACTTCCCTTGAAACTGTAAGCTGCTGAACCATTTCAGCCGACAGGCTTTAGCAGCATGCCAACATGGTTGTACAGACTGCTGAGCTGCTGCCTTGGGGAACTGATGTAATGTACGTTGCTTCCATTCTTGGACATAAGGCTCAACAGATTTTATTACTTTGTTTTCCTTTTTAATATGTACGAATAGTAACAATAGAGAATGCTGGTAACCCATATTTCAAATCTGTTTTTCACAGTAAGGGGACACTTAGTCTATGTGCTGACTTTGTTGCTTTGCTTTTATATTTTATGAGGTTTGGCTAAACCCTTGTCCTTGTAGTAGTGATGAATGCACATAGAATTGACAATAACTCAGTCAATTTTGCTTAATTAAGTCAAAGTACCATTTCACATCTAGTGAGTATAATAACAGTGTGCATTCAGTGATAGCTGTCTTTAAAAACTATGCACTCTCTGGTTAGAAACAGCTTTCATTGTACTTCCCAACCTTAACTATTTTGACAGTCAACAAACATTGTTTGTGAAAAGAGAAGCTTACGAAGAAAACACCATACTTACTTTGTGCATGGATAATTCAGATAGGGATATTATCATAGCCTGCCACTATCTGTATGAGCCAAAGAATTTTTTTTTTTCTAAATGTGTTTCTGCGCACAATGATATGAATCACAGTCCAGAGAGTCTTTATGAAAACTTAACAGCAGACCCAGGGAGGCAAAGAAGAGGAGAGAGAAACAGAGATAAAAGAGCTGTGACCATCTACTCTATTCCCACTGGCCTATCTCCTCTATCAACCTGGCAGTGCCAAGGAAATGCAGTTCATTATCATTGATCACACAAGACTCCACATTCACACAAACACATTAAAAAAGTTACACTCAGACACTCAACAAAAGATTCACATACTCCAAAGAGACGTCTGTAGCGTCTTCAAGCTTTTGCCAAGAACTGCTTCCATATTTCACAAGTTACAGGTTTTGAAATATCACCTCCCCTGGGTACTGGCAAGAAAAAGAGTCAGATTATACAGTGGAGGCAACTGTCACACCCAGGACTGCTGGCCTGATCATATTCAAATGTTTTACTGCTATACAATTTTTCCAGCTGCAGTAATTATTCTTAATTATAGCTGAGTGATGCATTGATACCAAAGCTGTGGGCCAAAGACCTCGTGCATGAATGTATTTAGTTTGCTGAGGTGGAAGGTGATGACTGGCATTCAGTGTATGAAAACATATGAATATTCAGTAGGAAACATGAATGTTAGCACATCTATATAGCAAATGAGCAAGCAGTGAAGGTAGAAAAAAAAAAACACAGCCTAAATACTTTGTATGATGTGATGCGTGCCAAGGGATAATGCCGTACCTTCAGAGATAACACACTTCAGGATGAGGCACTCTGCTTTTCCTGCTTTTTACTAAAACTTTCTTGGAAGCACTTTTGTTGAACTCAGAGTACTTCTGTGAAGCTTTCACAACAAAGTTAGCATATTCTCTAGCTATGTCATCAAAAGAGTGGAGGGAAAGCGGGCAGTGTGATGCAAGAGAGAACTCATGGGTGCACTCACAATGCGCTTGTGGGTAGTCTGGTTGTTGGTTTCCAAGGGTGAAGATTAAGTAAAATGATGGTGTGATACCTCTCCATGTAAATTGGATTACACTTTTCTTCAGTGAACTGCCTCTGTGCGTTGGATCATCACATTGGAAAAACAGGGGAACCAGACCGGACCACCAACTCGGACAAAACAAAAATCATCTTCTTCCCTTCACCTCTGGACAAATAAAAACCCTTGCAGCAGCCATTTCCTTGATTTCCTCCATCCTTTCAGAGTCCAGCATGACTGCACTTCCTCCCCTCATACAAAGGCTGTGATCCCTACCAAACCCCTGGACCTCCTAACCTATAACTCACAATTCGGAGCCCTCAACTGTGTCGGCGTGGGGAGGGTTTTGCCAGATAGGGTCCGTGTCTGACGAGGTTGCATCCGTCAATCTTGCCAGCACAGTTATGGCCAGGCATTTTCAGGGTCAATGTTCAGTTCTGAGCTCATTACCCTTGTTCAGTGTGATTATTTGTGTGTCTGCCAGTTTGCCCTTTCCAGAAAAACCACCATGACCAACGAAGAGGCCTCCGTCATTAATCACCCGCAATCCACAGACCCACATTAACCATCAGCTCTATTCTGAACAATGTCCCTCCTCATGGCCTGTCGCTGGCATTGACAATACGTCTGGACAGAGACCCATATCCATCCAATCGAAACGCTTCCATGCCAGGTCAACTTTAGGCCAACACCTCAAACAAGCAACCCGTTGAGACAAAAACGGATCTGCCTGAGTACAAACAAATAATTAGACAGACAGGACTTCCTGCCAACGGTTACCCATTCTCCTGGGCTGATCGGGGTTCTGACAACCATCCAGCCCCACTGTCTGGAACAGTTAGGCTGGAGAGGCAAGTGGGAACAGAGGCGTTTCGATCAATACAGACTCATTATCTGTTGCCTTCTGTCCCAGAGAGATGAGTCCCACCGCTCTGCCTGTTGATGAGGAAAGCGTACCACAATTCAATTATGTGATGGCCGAGATGCCAAAAGAGGTTTGATCAAAGCACTCTGCCTGGCTAATTAGCACACGGAGAGGTTCACAAGGGCTATTTTTACATCTGAGGAGCAGAGTGTGTTGTTTTGTTAATGGTAGTTTTACCCTGTAATGGATTGGGAATAACCTGGCTCATTGTCAATGCATAGGTTTCAGCCAGGACAGCGGGGCCCCTTGTGCTGCTCCACACGCATGTATATTCATGTTAACACACACAAATATACACACCTGTTCTTAAACACACACACACTGGCAACCTGGTGACCTTTCTGAAAGGTCATTCAAGGTTTAATACAACCTCCCTTTGCTTGTTAAACTCATCAGAAGTGTGTGAGCGAGTGCATTTCTGCAGACAGGAAGTGTCAGGTCATCTAGAAATTGTGCCAGGGGGAAATAAAGCTGTTTCCAGGAGTCTTCGGGGACTTTTTAGGCAGCCCGCTGACAGCTTTATAAACCTCTTAACAAATGGCCGACCTCCTTCCCTCTAATGAGGCAAAAAGGTCCGAAAGACTGGGAAGGAAAAACAGGTGTGTCCCTAAAGGTGTGTTAACAACTGTGTGTGTGCAAGTGTGTGTGTACGTGTGGGTCATCAGAGAACAAGTCACAATTTCACTAAAGAGGCAATATTGAGGCCATTGTGACTTAAGCCATGCAAATGAATACAAAAAATTGATCTAATGTCCAAGTTTCCTCTTACACAGTATCTAATGAATTTCCTGCAAGGAAATTTAAAATATACACAGATACACACCAGCTGCCTACTACGATGATGAAGTGTAGTTCAGCAAGTTAAGCCACAGGCATGAGGAAGTCATTAAAATCTGAGGAAAAACAAAAGTGAACCCAGAGAATACAGACCTCCACCAAGCAACATGACCACTCATCTTGTCATATGACATTATTATTAAATTACAAACCACAAATCATGACCTTTGCTTTCCACCTTCTGGTCAGTCGGTGCCATGTGGTAAGTGAGCCTGGGGCTTTCCAGTTTTAAAATAAAACAAGTCAAAGGTTTCCTTAAAGTTTAATGAAAATATTTTTTTGTGCAATACACACAATTTGAATGAACACTGTCAAACAGAATTGGGGTAGTGACTGATCTTTTTGGAACAAAACTGCCATGTTCAAAACTGATGCCTCTAACATCTCCCATTTTTCTTTGTTTTGACTTCCCTCATGCATGATACAATATATCAGAACTTTTCTATTTTGCCCCGTTTCATGGAGATTTTACAGCTCCCTTCGCTGTTAAAAGTCACATTTACTTGGGAGCTTACAGTCTGAGCAAGCTCAGTTTTAATACCGCCATAAATAACATTGTCACACCCTGTCAAATAAACTCTACTCAGGGATAGTGGCAGAAGCAAGGAGGACCGAGAGTCAATGGGAAGCATCATCTGAGCCTACACAGCTACTATCAGTTAAATGTCAAAGCCCACACATCACTGATCAGCAAGTAAAATGAACAAGCTGTAAGGCTCTGCATCCATGTGTTTTGTGGATCAACACTCCCCGGGACATGTCTGGTTTGGGCTCTTGATTAACTAATTCCTCAAATCTTAAGATCAAAGTTTTATGCATTAGATGTTTTGCATCATTAGTCACGCAAATGAAAGTGAAATGCAGGAATGGTGTGATTTGACTAAGGAGTTATTTCCTCACAGTGAATTATGACTATGATTTCAGGTATCACAATTTCAATATTCAAAAGGGCATATCTGTGAAATTTGTACGCACTTTAATTGTGTATCAAAGAGTATAGTGTCTACCAGTGGCACTGCTTATGAACAGATTGCTACCAAAGGTACCCTGTATTCTGTAATACCAAGTACAACTGACTACCCTCCCAGAAAAGGTAAAGAAATTAAGCCTACAATTGATGTGTGGCTTTGAGTAGACATAAAACACAATCAATCCTGGATGGAAAGAAAATTGAATAACCTGTAACAGAAAAAGACAATAAGATTTTGCGTTCTGGTTACTTACCAGGAGTTACAGAACTTTTACTGTCTTCTACTCTGTCTTTGTAATAGTTTTCAACATGAGACTGTTTTAAATGTGTGCTAATCAGATCACGCAAACAAACCCAGTGTTAATCGACATTGCAACATTACTAAAGTGAGATTATTGTAATAGTAAAAACTTGTAAATCAAGAAGTGTAAAGTAACTCACCAACTGTAAAGTGCAAATAAAGATAAGAGTGCATCGTCCGCTGCAGCAGCCCATTGTGTCAGCAGTGTAAACGTGAGTCTAACCGGAGAAAAAGGACTTGAAAACGGGTCGGAGAATCTGTGAAAATGCCGACCAGACTCAGTCCTGATGTGAGCACCGGTGTCCCATTCTGCTCTTAAGTCCCAGGTCCTTTTGCTCAGTCAAACACCCGCGGTTGGATCCTTCTCGCTGCTCTGTTTGTTTGCTTCCGCTCCTGCCGGCCGGTCGCACTTAAGGTGACTGCCTGGGTTGGTGGTTGTGAGCCGGTGTGTAAAGAGAAAGAGGAGGAGGAGGAGGTGGAGGAGGAGGGTGGTGGGGTAGGCAAACGGGGGCTGGGATAGGGCTGAGGGCGTCAGCTCGCCACTTTCCTGTCTGTCTGTGGTAAGCTAACGCTAAATTATAAAACATGCTAATTCATAACGCTAACACGAGACCAACCAATTTATTACCATGGTGACAGAATACATTAACAATAAAAATTAAAAATATGGAAAATAGCTGAAATGTCGGCTGCAATTGTCTGCAGGCAACTTTTTTTCTAATAATGAATTATTATAAATACAAAAAAGTACATATTTGCCTTTTTATTAAAATTCCAGGGTGCACGCGCGTGTACGTTGGACAGAAATATTGGCGCGTGTCAATGCGGATGATTATGGTGGAGAACAGGCGCCATCTTGTGACTATATGGTGGGATAACAAATGCCTGTTAATATGAATCATTCAAAATGGTAGCCATTTATTACATGATTTGCTCCGTTAATATTTTTTTGTTTGTTTTTTAGGAAGTCATATCATAAGCAGGATTCAGTAGCTTATTTAATGTTTTATGACAACACCAGGAATATTTTTTCAGGCTTTCTGTAGAAATTGCTTTTGATTTCATGTAGGTACTTTGTTCAAAACGAATGAATGAAAATTGTGTCGTAACTTTCTTTATGCATAAATCCCACAGTCCCCCCCTTGACCCTCACCCTCCTTCCCCTAAACCCCCCGTGTCCTGCCGCTTTTCTTCAGTATGAGCCTTTTGTTTGGCTCTCCTTCTGCCCACTGCGCTGTATGATTTATAATAGAAAAGGGTCTTAAAAGCAGCTCCCTCTCGGTCACCCCCGGTCGCCCCCCTCCTCTTCCTCCTCCTCCTCCTCCTCCTCCTCTTCCTCCTCTTCACTGACTGTGGGGGTAGGTCCCACCTCTCTCCTCACCAGTTTGATAAATCTTTTACGCGTCTGCGGCCTGAGTGAGGGAACACTTCACATCTTATTTCATCACACACTCCTCCGCTCTACCTCTAAAGGGCCACTCGTCAAGCTTCTCCTCATCTTCCTCCTTCTTCCACGCCGCCCGGCCCACCTGAGTCCAGCCGAGCTCGGAGGAAGCTCCGCCCCCTGTCGCCAAAAATAACCTGCGGGTATTTATGGAAACTAACGAGTATGCACGCATTGGGCGTAATTGTACTGGGATGGAGACTTTTTTTTCCCCTTCAGGCATCGTGATCACTTTGAACTTCTGTGCAAGTATCTCATAGATGCTATTATTATAATTCTGATGGTGAACTGCCATGTTCATACTTAAAGTAAAGTAAATGCAGAGCCTGGTAGTTAATATAATACCCGTAGATTTGTAGTGGTGGTGTCTACGATGTTTGTTTTTTTTAATTTTTTTTATTAAGAATCACTGAAGTCTCTGAACTCTCACCCATCGTCACCTTCGTTAAGTAATAAGTCATTAAACAAAAAACAAAACAAAACAAAACAAAAAAAACATAGAGTAGCCTAATTGATCATTTAGGCTAACTAGAGTGGTTCTTAATACAATGTATTGTAGCCTGCATCACATGCTCCCTCCCCTCTGCACGTGCACAGTGTTCCATTAAGGCCAAAACTGAATGTTTCAGCAAGACAATGATACACATCCAGGACATGACATGTTGAAACAGTCTAGTAGGCTATTTAGATTTAATATTTTTTTTAATTGTTGCACAAAAACAAATAATTTGTATTTGTTTGTGTTTGTCTGATACCCCTTTTGGAACACAATAAAATACTTTTCTGCAAATATTTAATGATAACATTAAGTGTGTATAAAATTTTAAGGATGTCAGAAAACATTTCTCCACTACTATAGGCAAGAGTGATCATTGGATAAGTATTTTGGGGATTTACATGTTTCAATTTAAAATAGATTATTTAACCCTTAAGTGATGCAGTGTTTCTCACTTATTAAACAACTATGTCAGTAAACATATCCCATGGTTCTAGATTATAGTGCAGAAGGGTTACATTTTTGCCCTGCATCAAGCAAATAAAGGAGATGAGATGAGATAGAAATCTATTCGTACTGAAAGGAAATTATTGTGCCAGAAGTGTATTGCAAACACACAAAATAAGTACAAAATGTAAGTGCACAAGTCCTGGAGCAGGATATATACAAAAAAAATAACAAGATAAAATAACAATATAACAAGTAACAAGAAAAATAACAGGATGGAAAAAGGGTAAAAATGCTCTACTGGTAAAATGAATCAATGGCAAAAGAGCGACACATAGTTAAAACCTGGATGGACATTGGTGAACCATCATCTTTCAGAATGAAATGTGCTGAGACCAAAAACAAAAAATCTTAAACGATGGTGATCAGTGATATAAAAGTCACATTATTTCACTGTTAATATTTTAAAATATTGATAGCAACAGCATTTCCAGATGCACAATGAAAAGAGAACATACTGGATTGGGACTAAACAGCTGTGTAGCCTTAAGAACATAAACATAAAAAACTAATACCCCTCAGCCAGTATGGACGGATGGACGGACAGATGATACAAACAATTACAATACCCCCTCAGCTCCAAGTTGGCTGAGGGATAAAAATCACTTACCAGGGAGATTAATTAGAAATAAATGCTGGGATTTGCTAGACAGCATAAAGATTGGACTATATTTCAATGGGAAAAGATCATGTGGTCTGATTAGGCCAGGGATGGGTACATCAGGCTGAGAAAAGTGGCAGATAAAACAATTACCCATCATGCCTAGTGTGTGTAGTACAAGCCTATGTGGGCATTGCTATGATCTGGGGTTGCTTTACTCAGTTAGGTCCAGGTTCAATATTTTTGTTTTCATATAACCATATAAATATAGGTTTTAGTTGGCAGATTTTTCCCCTGCCTGCTGAAGGGGAGGCAGGGTTTTTGGTTCACTTTGTTTGTTTGTTAACATTTTAGAAGCAACATTATTGGTTGAATTCATGCCAAATTGGGTTTGTAGATTACCAGTGACCCAAAATAGAGTAGGTCAAAGTTAATTTGTTTTAGGAATTTTTAAAATCTTTTCTCTTCTCCTTTTTACTCCATAATGGGCGAAAATGCAAATGTCTATAAGAACATCAATTTTGTTTTAATTTACTTCATATTTGTGATATATATAGAGGCATTTTATATGCTGACATCAGCACACACATAGACATGATGACATGAGCTGGCTCGATGCCAAAATATGCCACAATACGTGTGAGAGGCGGTGTTTGCTCTGCCTGGCTCCACTTGTTTTGTTTTTTGTTTTATTATGGGTGTAATCCAACTTGATAATACCAGGATTCATCAAACTCAAATTGTGAAAGAGTGGAACCCCACTGGACATGTTTGTGTAAGAGGATATTTTGACACAATGGCCCAACTATCCTACCATAAGTACAAGAGCTTGACCAAAAATGAATACAACTTTGGGTGGAAATAAATGTTGTGACATTTATTGTGATATTGCATATGCATTATGCCACAGAAAATGCATCATATTCCCAAAGATAAATGCAGTCCAACAAAATAAGTGAAATTCTATCAGACTTTATTTCTCACTTATGTCTGGTGTTGAGATTCCTTAAGTCTCTGGCTGGAGTGTTCCATGACAGACAAATGACTTTTCTATTTTTCCTTTATAAATTCAAACCTATTTATTTATTTATTTACACTGTTTTGTTGTTTATTGTTGTTCATTAGTGATTATGGAAACAAAATACACAAACACAAATTATATACCAGAAAGTGACAGAACTAATGTTAGCAGTGTTAAAAAATTGTGAAATTTGGGACACTAACAAAGACAATATAAATCAGAAGTGCTATTTATTCTATGAATTAATGAGACAGTGAATGTTACTATATCACTGTGTATTAGAATACCTCCACTTTTCAGATTCCTTTCAGTGTCAAATTATCAAACTATTATATCAATATACATAAACCTATGTAAATATGTGCAACACTTGATCGTCCATCTTGAGAACATTATTAGTTAAGCAGCGTTTTTGTCATTTGTTTTCTAATTCATCTGATTAAAGTGTATAAGATTAATAACAATTCATCTGTGAAGCAAATTATTTCCAAAACAATACAGACCGGTCTAATTTCAAGATATTTTCTCCAGCAATAATTTTGACAATCATACAGTTAATGTCATTAATTATTATTTTCTCTAAGTTGTAACATTAATATAAACATAATAATGTGTGAAATATTTTACACTACAGCAAGTTTCTTATGGCATCATTATACATGTAACTGACCCATAAACCTGTATGTTATATTGATATAAAAGTAAAATCAGGCTAAAATGAGCAATATGTCTGGAAAAATGGAAATGTTTTTATAACGCAGGCATAAACATCATTCATTTCACTTGTTTATAACAGATAGATGCATCTATTTGGTTATCTAAGTTTGTAAAATGTACACATCAGTTGGTCTAATATTATTACAGAAGCATATTCATTTGTGGTGAGTTTCTTTAACCCATGTGTTGGTAACAGACGTCATGTCTGACTATTGAAAATGCAGCTAGTGTGTGCCAAAGCTACTCAGAGAATACATTCCGCTCTGCACTTCTTGTGCACACGAAACACACTCATTCAGAACTGCATTTCTTATGAGAGCATGCCTTCTGAATGCGTGCCATGAAAATGTCTGTGTGTGTGGGTGGGCAGGAGAGAGAGAGAAAGAGAGGAAGCTGAGGCTGAAATAAGGTCACTGATATAGTTCTGTTCGAAGCATTGATGGAGGTTCTCCGTGTGTTCCCATTTTTTCCAACACCTCCTTATCGACTCACCGTATGTGTGTCTGTGTGTGTATGTGTGTCTGTGTGTGTGTGCATTTGTGCCCAGAACATTTCTTTCATGACAAGTGTGTCCAGGCCCTTAGGGGCTGCTGTTCTCCACCAAGACACTAATGTGAAGTGACAGGACAGCCAGTGGTGCGCTGCTCTGAGGGGACCAGCATTGTGGAGGAGACCTAAGAGTCTGGCTCATAGTGGACAACAATAGAAAAAAGGACCTCAAAGGACACAGCTTTTCTCTCTTTGAAAATGTCTCAGCCTTCTCCCCTCTAAGTCCCACTCTTTTTATTTCTCTCTCTTGTCTCGCTCTGCCCTCGCCGTGCCCCTTTCACAACTTTTGGCGCTCAGACACAAAACACACGAATTAAAGATGACTACATTCACTTTAAATAACAGCTATTTCACAATTTGCACAGCTGATGGAGACCGAGGGGCAAAATATATTAGGTGCAATCTTACTTATAGAGCAAACAAAATGCCTATTTTTGTGGTACAACACATGTTTGTTTATACCACAGGCTTACCAGTGACATTATTCAGGCTGATATTGTGTATGTGACCCAGGGAAATGCTGTGGCAACAGAATCAGCACATGATGCTGTGCACTGCTGCAACTAACACCTGCTGTGACAAATAATACATCATAACCTAACCTTAAATCATCAGCAAAATGAGCTGCTTCCTTCAGCTCTGCAGGACATTTATCAACACAAACTAGCCTACACAGCTGAAAATTACATCCACCACTGGCTCTACGACAAGCATATGAATGCTTTCTTTATTTAGGCCCATGCTCATAAAAGTTTAAGATTATGCATGTGCCCTTGGCAGCAGAGTCTCATCTGATTTTCCTCAAGTACTTTAGCATGAAGAAAGTCCCAGACCCAAATAAGAATAATAGGCTACAGAAGCTACTAAGAGCATGTCAATAATTCATAATGGGATTATGTTTTGGTGAAGAAATATTGGTCCCAGAATAATTTGGAAGATTTGCTGTTATTGTTGTTTTGGCCGCTGGAAGGCGCTGTTCTGTGAGGTCGATTTTAATTGAATAGTCGCTTTCAGAGATGTGCAAAGTCAGACGTGAGGAGTAAAAACACAGGAACATGAAAGCTTTTCCTTCAAAATAAAGGCATGAAATATTAAACAGTTTTTAAGTAATGGAACTGCTTTCCAGTATCTGCTTTGATTTGTTTCAGTTTGACTAATTTTTTTTTTTTTTTTTTTTTTTTTTTTTTACTTATTTTATTCATAGGAAAATTGCAAATGTATGACAGTAATGTGCAATGACAGTGAATCTATTTTTTCTTTATTCTGTTCTCCTTAATGCAATAAAATTCTATTCTTTTCATTGTCTTTTTTCATATTGTATTGTATTCAGTTTAGCCTACATAGTAATTTCGAGCCAGTTTGCAAGAAAACAGACAAAAACCAGACACATTGACCATTTTACTCATTTGTTTTCTATTTGTGGTTACTTAAGGTTAGAAAAAACATGAAACCTCCCATCAAATACATATCAATATTCACACGCGAGCAGATTTATTTGTATGTATTTTCAGCAGTCCATTCTTCTCTGGTGCATTTTTATTTATTTTATTTATTGCAAGGGTGACACCTTTATTACACAATTAATGCATGGAATGTAATATTATGCATTGACCTAATTTTCATGTGAAATTGAGGCGTGCGCTTTTTATTTTGAAAACCAGAACCGGAAATAGGCTCTATTATAGGTTTTCCTTGACAGCTGTTTCAGTCACATGGTGCAGCCTAACCAAGGACCGATGGAACCAGATGAGAAAGGCGAGAGGCGAGCCCCTCCGGTTGCGCGTCAGCATCGCCTCAAATAGAAATCCGCCGCTGTCACTTGTGTTCCACATACTGAGAGACGGACGACTGTTACCCCGAAACAGCAATTTAAGGCCCCCACCCGTGACATGCAGCTGTTTTATTCATATGATGTCAAAGAAGAAGAGTGAGCGCAGGCAGTGAAGGAGGCTGGAGATTCTTTTTTTTTCTTTTTCTTTTTTATTTCTTTTTTTTATTTTGCAAAGAATGATAGTGAGGACCGAGGTGCGCTGTCCCAGGAGAACTCATCTGAAGAGCTGGCTGTGAGAGACGAGGATGCTCCTCTAACGAACCGGGAGGCGAGTGAGTACAGCATCCATTCATCCATCCATCCATTCGTCCATCCATCCATCCTCTATCTGTTCCATTCTGATCCCACCTGACACAACGTGGACATGTGGTTCAGAGATCTCAGTCCCTCCTTATCGCCTCTTAGTCGATCCCACCTGTCTGATCAATCATTCATGGGCTTCTTAATCAAGTGCAACACAGCCAGTCGGTCAGTGATGTGTGAAAGTTACCGCGTTAATTGCGCACGCCCCTAACTTAACGCACGCATCAAGGTTTAATGTCTCGCGGTGCGTAACGGTGGGTGATCCGGAGGTCGATCGTGTCCCTTTAAAGTTCATGTTCAGAGTGAACATGTGTTGCACACTGCGGCCACGGTGTCGATGTGAGGCTAATTAATAAAGCTTTTGTGAGGGGTTCTCCTATCACAGGCACTCATCATTAATCCGCTGATGGCCCGGAGGGCGTGGGTAGCTGTATGTGATGATAAGAGAAAGGCACCAGTCCTACTTACACAGTAGGGTTGATTAATTATGGACTCAGAGCTGATGAATTCACTGGCTGTTTGGCATACAAGAGCAGGCAGAGACATGTCACATAGCTTTTTTTTTTATCCATTTCAATTCACATTACTGATCACTAACCAAAACACAAGTTCTGCCATATAGGATCCATAGGCTACCATAAACTACAGCTGCCTTTCTTGCAAAAGTAATATTTCAACGTGAGATTGAAATATTTAAAAAATGTTTTCACACCTGTAATGAGCTGGAGAGTAGTATGATATGTTTCGTGCTGCATATGTGGGTGTAGGAGTAGAACTTCTACAGCAGGCTCAGTGCATGTAGATGAATGAAATCCTCTTACTATGCAGCAAGGGTTCCCATCTCCAGTCTGTGTGTGTGAGAGTGTGCATGTGTGCCTATGTGTGTGTGTAGTTCACCTCATTACACTCATTGTGTTGACTTAAGCAGGAGGGTCACCCCTGAGGCCCGTTCTCTTGCCTTATTGAGGAGTGATGCCCTGAATTACACCACACTCCCGCTGATTGCAGAAGTGCAGGGGCACGTTGGGAGAAAGATTTCAGCTTACGTGTTGGGTTCAGACTTATTTTAAATTAAGCGGTAAGTTCAGAGGGGTTGTGTGTTGCACTGCATAGGCAGGCCTATATATTATATTACAGAAGTCACTATTATGGAACTGTCCTCCATACAAGTGCTTTTATTTGAGAGGTACTTAACTCTTGGATCTCCTAGGTTTCAAATTGGTGATGGAGCTCCAGCTCTGGTTCGAATCCCAGGCAATTATGCTCGCAGATTGCCCACGCACACTTTACACAGGAGCTCCTCTATTCTTGGTTGTTCTACAAACTGACAAAAACTCTCTCCCTTACAGTCTGTGTGCTGCTTTTCTCCTGAGGCATTCTCAATATTCTCCCTGTGTATGTATTAAACATCAGGCATGTCGAACTGCAGGCTTGAGGCCGAGCACTTTAAGGCAGAGTCAGCCTTCTGTGGAGGGTGACAGAACAGTCAGATGGCCCCCACAGGGCACAGAACAATTCCTGCTGCTGATGCACCCAAGGCGACAGGACTGGAGCGCTGCTTCCTCCGCCCTCCCTTCCCATCCACCATCTATCCCATCATGCCTTCCCACCTTCATCTCACAGAACTGAGCACGCTCTCTCGGGTTCACTCGCACACCTGCACCGTGTTGCACGACTCCTTTATGTCTACACTTCCATAAACACATGAAACATATACTTTCCTCTTTAATAAACACGTGCATATATGATAGTTGTGCCTTAGGTGTAATATTTACATGTGTTCTTTCAAATACATCTTACCTGCTACATACACTACTGCTGTATGTCCCAATGCACATTAACACACCCTGTTCACATACACATTCAGTCATTTTCTAAGTTATTATTGCGATCTGTGTGTTCTATACAATCTCACCTAGTCTTCCAGTTCCTCTGCTTGATTTTCTTGAAATTATGTTATTACTGTTATTATTAACTGTTTTCAGACATCGTCAGCTAGTAAAATTAGAAAAGATTAATCTGGGCTAATTCCACCTAAATACGTGCAGTGATCTAATAAACTAACATTAATATTTTTCAACATGCAAAGGCTGAAGTCTGCATAGATACACCAGATCTGAGGTGACATTTAAGTACCGTTAAACTGCACAATTAAATATGGAAATGGAGTATTTGTACAGCAAAACAAAGCTTCAGTTTAAGGTTACCATCAATATTTGACTGTGCTTCTCGCTTTCTCTGATCTAAACTTGTTTTACACCACCGATCTGGTTTTATGATTTTAGAGGTTTATTATATTGTTGTTAATTTGTTATTTTCATGTGTACTCAGCATTTTTAAAATTACAACAAAGTCTGAACCTGTTGTTAGACGTGTTAGATTTTGTAGGTTTCATAAAGTTATAATGAACATGAAAATTAAGCAATAAAACTGTAACTTCTAAATGTCTTGATCAAAATTGATTAATAATAAAAAATATTTTTTAAAAAAACAGCTCAGTTGGTATCAAACAAAAATAGAAAACCTTGAAATTAACATAATCATCCACCTAATATTTAATAAATCCACTGAATATGATATTACAACTACTGAAGAATATGAAAATAATATAAAACATTACAATGAAGGAGTTTAATGAGATTTTTTTTTTTTAAGATATTAACAATAAATATTAGTTTAAGCAATAAATATGTTTCTGGAAGATCCAAATATCCTTAGTGCAGTATATACAGCTTTCTCTAAAAGTGTGTTTTTCAGCTCTGAAGCTGTACTCAGCAACATCTGTGGCAGGCAGTTTTTTTTAATGCAGGCCTAAATAACTTCTAGACACGATAGAACTCTATTAATAGGACACAGAGGCAGAATTCACTTCCATGAAAGTGAATACTGTGTTTTGAAAATATTTATTTTTATTTATTTGATTTCAGCAACAACATGAATATATGTTGCAAGTTATCCTCAGGGCTTCCTGGATGTACAAATTTCAACTCCAGTCCAGTGATAAATAAGCAATTGGTGAGACTTCTGCTTATTAATGTTGAAATGTAGCTCAGAGGACCTAACTTTAAGAAAGTATTTGTGGTTGAGCTTCAGGGTTTTTCGAGATTTCATGAACTTCTGTGAAGTTAATTGGATATTTGCACTTTTTGAGACTCCATTTTGGATGCACAGAAACAACAAAAGTAGTTGCAGAGGAGTTAGTAGAACAAGTATGTGATGTGTACATTGCTAAGTAGCTAGCAGCTAGTGTTTGTAGACGGTTAAACTTGGTTTTTGAGAGAAAAAAAAAACACTGAGCGAGTTTCAGGGTGCCCCGAAGTGCTCTGTCACTGATTTAAATTCTCCTCAGAGCCTAAACACAGTAGCAGTGCCACAGTGTAGTTCAAGTTTTGTTCAGAATTCTTTGTCCCAGTCAGGAGATGAGAATTTCAGCTGTTTTTCTCATCGTATTCAACACAAGTATTGAGTCTTACATTTGTTCGGACATTGTTGTTTCCAACGAAAACCACATTGTTTGTCAGTCATCATTACACACTGTCTGACACGTTGTTTTTCCTGGTATTTACTCTCTCCTTCTCACTATCATACACTGCAAATTATAGCTTCTTACTAACACTACTATTGTTTCCAAATGACACAATGTATCTGCTGTTAGTCTAGTCTCAGTCTTACATGAGCATTAGTACTTAATTTTATAAATTGGCAGGTCTATAAGTATTAGTATTAGTAGTAGTTTAGACAGTGATTCACATTTAGTCATTTTGTGTCTTTACACCAATGCAGTTGATCTGAAATGAAGCAATGAAGATGTGATTTAAATGTGGACTTTCTCTAATTCAAGGGGTTTAACAAAAATATTGCATTAATAATTTCACCACTACAGGTATTTTTTTAATGAAATTTCCTCAGTGTTTAGAAGTACAAGTAAAGGACAAACTAAGACCGTTATAAATATTTTGATTATTTTTAGTACTTGGAGGAAAAAGGATGTTGAACAATACTTGAATGATACTCCATACGTTGGTGAAGTATATACAGTATACTTCATCTATCGTCTATCCTTGGATTCCCTGAGCATCTTCCATGGCCACCTGAAGTCTGGAACTCATGGACGTCATCAAACTGATTTTCTTCCCTGGAGATGTGTTGCTTTTACTAAAGCTGCCTTCAGTTGCTGCTTTGTGGATCTTTCTTCCTTCAGTTTAGCGACTGAAAAGCATATTCCATTGGGTTAATGCAGTATTTTTGTGAATCTCCTTAAATTAAAGCTGAAAATCCACATTTCACTCCCATTGTCATTACTTCATATCAGATCCACTATGGCGGTGTACAGAGGGAAAAAAAACAACAAAATATGCATCACTCTTCAAATACTTATGAACCTGATTGTAAATACAGATTTTTTTTGTTTGTTTGTTTCCATAGCGTGTGACAGTGAATGATGGTGTGATCAGTTTTTATGAGTGAAGGGGCTTTTCTGAAAATGTCAATCATTGCTCGTGGCCTTGGGATGTTCACAGTGGGTGTGATGTGAGCTTTATGGATCAGAGGGTAAATGGTCTGTGAAAACGTGTACTTGTGTTTATGTGCGTGCACCTGTATTTGTGCATGCCAGCTATGTGCATAATAGCTCAGGGATCGGGGGCCGTAGATTGGCCGGTCAGTCAGACAGATGTGCCCTCGTCCAGACTTGGACTAAGGAGGCTCAAACCAGCCTGCCACCCAACATTACTGCCACCGATCCATGACCAAAGGGTTCAGGGCACCAAAACTCTGTGTGTCTGCATAAAATACACTCAATTATTAATGCTGTGTATCGGGCAATAAGAGGAAATGCAGCGTCCAAGAGGAGGAAACTAGAAGGAAAATGGGAGAGATTGAGAAAAAAAGAAAGTGAAATAATAAGTGGCATAAATGGAGGGAAAGGATGTTTACTTTTCAGGTTTGTGGTCAGGGGTACTGCATATTGGCACAAAAATGATCACTATAGCAACCTTAAATCAAGATTGTGCATCGGTGATACACTTAGTCACTCTAATAAGAGAAAAGACAATACCGGTTATGTAATTACTTTTACATTACCACATATCGTATCAATGTACAATACAGTAATATACAATACCCTCATTATTGCAAACATTATACTGCATGTCTTGATGTTTAAATGCATGTGCTTAACTTTAATTTTTGCTGAATTCTCCACACTTAAAATTGGCTACATGACTTGTTCAGTAGTCATCATGTAAGTATGCACTAAATACATTTCAGGGAAGGTACAATATTGCAGTAGCTTGCCATTAGAGAAGGAGCTCTGTAATTCATAAGTATTGATTTGCGTCTGTGCAGCAGTATAGTATAATACCCCCCAACAGAATTATATACAAGAGCAGACAAAACAAATAAAATACAAACATTTGCATAGATCTACTGTAACTCTCTATAATGTGGAATGTGACACAAACATAATGCAAAAACATGATGTAATGTGCCTGTTCAGAATGTAGCTCAGGATATTACGTAGAGATAATGCAGTGTTTCCTCGGCTTTCATTCAGCAGCCAATCATGTAGGCTTTGAAAGTTTTCTCCTGCAGCTTGTGCCAGCTTTTCATGGTTTATTTACTGATAACGTGCATTAAAATCTCTCCTGAAATATTTGTCACAACAGTTAATCTGATTTGAAAGGAAGTCACTAATAGGCTGCTACAGTGTGGAGTAGTCATATGGGCAATGTACGGCAAACCTTAAAAGATGTGTGTTGTGCAAAAAAAAAAAAACAAAAACAAATCTTAACCTTGGGTCTATTCACAAGCTTTCTACACAGCTTCAGCAGCTCACAATGATTTCTCCCTGAGCTTAAAAAGTGTAGGCTCTGTTTAGTAATATTCCCACAACCTTGGACTCATGTTATTTTTTCACCAGTCCTTATTTGATACAGCCCATTCAGCTCATGGTATACATCTATAAAAGCTCTTTAAAATAAAAAAGTGTGTGGCTGGTCTGTTCTTAACCCCACTGCTTTTAATAATGTAAACAGGGGCATCTCATTTTGTTCAGCCAGAGCAGCCACTGACATGTATGCTGTGAATTCATTTTAAATAAATGTACTTATTTTTATTCACCTTAAGGAAATTTGACCTAATGCTGCCTTTTCAGCTTTGTGACCTCAGCTTGGGTGCTGTTGTCCACTGGACTGTTCCACTCAATGTTCTGTGTCTCCTTGGAAAAGCCTCACAGCTATTGTAAAGAACTGGTGAAAAAGACATTTAAAAAAAAAAAAAAATCTTATTATTTTTAAAGTTGCAGTTGTTATGGGTGGAGAACTGTTTATACCAACAAGAGTTTAATGTGTGCAAACACAACGAATCATCGGGGTCTCATTAGTAGGGGCAGGATGCTCTTCTTCACCCGCACTTCTACTTAGTCTTTTATGCTGTTGAATCGACACATTTTAACATAGAAATATCACCTGCTTTTGCTGTAAGGAAGGGGACTTTGTTACATAACCACTTTTGGGCTGAACTTCAAGCCAGTGATTTGCTGGTTACAGGTGTGTTTGTGCACACTTTAAATCTTTACTCACTGTCTTCAATATATTCTTGTATAGAGTGCCATAGATAAAACTCCCAGTGCATCTTAAAGCAGTGCCACCCACCAGAAAACAAGAAAACACTTTGTAAAGTTAGAAGGTTAAGATTGTTTGACCTTATCTTTACATGTAGTAGCTAGACTGTATTATATTATACACTGGTGCCCATAAAGTTGGAATAATTTTCAGACACATTCTTCTTTTTATTCCTATTTATATACATCAGTGGCAGAGGTTGCGTTTTTTTATTGTCTGTCATTTTGATGGACAGGGTAGTAACAGTTCCATCATAACACATTATACAGTAATATGACATTTCAAATGTAATTTTTTTAATGGTAATGAGACATATTTAATCGTATTTAATACTCAAAAAATCTCATTGATGCACGAACTGTAGTCGTTGCTGTTGATATCATGACTAATGTAAATATACACGCCACTTTTAATTGGCGTGTTATCTGTACATATTCTAAGCTTTCTACGTGTATTATTGCAGAACATTCATTTTTTCAAACAGGGGCAGTTGTTGTTTATTTACCTGCTTGGCTAGTTTCAGCTACTTCCTCTAGCCTTCTTCAGAAGCATCACATGATGTTGCTGTGACATGTCTAGGTTAATAAGCAATAAGTAGCATAAATGTAGCAAATGTAGCTAAAAGTTGCTAGCTCGCCGCGCATCAGAGCAAGTAAACTGACAGCTGACAGCTTCACAAGCACCTCCAAAAAAGTTGTGTATCTGCTTGTTTCACTTTGTGGAGGGAAAACCAACACCAGTACACCTGAATGGTGAGAAATGAGAAATGTCTTGGCTACAAAGCTTCAGTGAAGCACCAGTGAAAAGTGTTTGTGAAGCTGTCAGCTGTCAGTTTACTTGCTCTGATGCGTCACGAGCTAGCAACTTTTAGCTACATTTGCTACACTGGCACTACTGATTGCTCATTAACCATGTTATTAACACACTAATACATTTTAAGATGACATGTGGTTAAATATTGTGTTTTCAGAATAACTGTAGTTAAGTCAGGTAACATAGATAAGCCGTAGTTATTTACTCTCATTATAGAGGCATCAACGAGCAATGTAGCAGAGGCTGATCACATGACCAAACACTGTGACGCACAAACACAGTGGGAAGATTGGTCCATGTCAAACCACAGCTATGACACAAACAGGCAATTAATTACCTCTTCACCAACCCTTGTTGTGTGACCAGGCAGCCCAGTGATCCCACCAACAACCAATTCATCTCCAGCTTTACTAGCTACAGGAATTGGCTAACCGGAAGTTCTAATACAATGCGAAAGAAATTTCACCGTTAAAATGGGCGGGGCGGAATAGGGTCAATAGGCTGCTGAGATGGGTTGGTCAGACAGCTGGGAGGGTTTACGCCCCCTGCTGTGTGACATCTTTTCCAGGATCGCATCCCAGGTGTGCGACAAGGTGTATGTGTCGTCATCCCTGTTCATTGAACGATCTGCAATAACTATAAATGTTAGACAGTATGAAACCTTAGAGTTTCTCCATGTAAGTTCATGCTGATTCTAATACCACACACTGAAGTTTAGGGTTATGGTTACATGAACCAAAGATCTTGGTGTAAATTGACACGCCATCAAGTGGTGCTGAATTACATGCAAAAGGTAGAAAATGCTTACATATTGCACGCCAAATGCCATAAGAACTGGCGTATTACTTGTCCTTCATCCTCTCCTGCGTCGGGGGGGGGGGGGGGGGGGGGGGG
>JAPSES010000236.1:4449655-4480093 GCA_029822895.1 Maxillicosta whitleyi
GAGAAACAAAATTTTTGGCTCCATTGACCCCAATGTTAATGAAAATTTCAAAGTGATCCAGAATCCAGGATTTCTTCCCGATCACCCCCAAAAGTTAATCATATCTTCCTTGTGCCATAGCCAAAAAATCCTGAAGATTTCATCAAAATCTGTCCATAATGTTTTGAGTTATGTTGCACACAGCCAAACAAACAAACAAACGCCGGCAAAAACATAACCTCCTTGACGGAGGTAAATAGTTGTATGTAGTGTTGTGGCCAAAACTGGTACTGCAAACACATTTAAAATACTGTACAGCGTGGTACCCCCTCCCCTTCCCCTCAGAGAAGGGGCTGACAGATCCAGCATGAGCATCTACTTCAAGGAGCTACCATGGCAAGTGTGGAGTCCCACACTGGTATAAATACTGGGCCCGGTCTCTTCATCCAGACCTGTTGTTTATTCACCTGCCAAGAGCCACCAACAGCTAGGCTGCAGTCCTTCAGCCGTCTATATTTTTCAAAAGCATCTCCTATACCCACGTTTTATTTCTCGTTGCATTTGAGAATAATAAGAGGCCTTTTTGGTTTAGATCAAAAATGCTTTCAGCTGCAGCTCAGGGGAACTGGCAACCTGGCTGTAAAAACATAATTCTTATATACAGTTCCTCTAAAAGATACACAAAAAACTGAACTAAATGTAGTCTAAAGATTAGTTTGACCCCTGACCCCATGACAAGAAGTAAAACAAACACTTAGGTTACATTCAGACTGCAGCCAAATGTTGATCAAATCCGATTTGTTTGGTTTTTTTTTGCCCATATGTGACTTGTATCCAATCTGTTAAGACAGTTTGAACAGCACAAAGCAGATTTTTTCAACCCAGGTCACTTTCATATGTCGTCCTAAATCTGATACGTATCTGATATTTTGTAATGCAACTTCAGTTTGAATGGATAAGTTGGAAAGATAAGATAAGCTTTATTGATCACCCAAAGGGGAAATTCAACTGCATACAGCAGCACAAGACAGTATGTGTCGAGATAAAAAAATATAAACACATTTGTTAAAGTGGCTAAAGTGACAAAAAATACTGATAATAATAATAATAATAATAATAATAATAATAATAATAGTGATAAAGCATCTGTCCTTTATGTCATTGAAATTTCACAGTTCTGCGTCCCAGGTGTGTTACTCCCATAAACACAGTCCATATCTTCATGTTCACGTATTACATCAGGACCTCTTTTGCACATGCGGGTCACTTTAGGCTCATATTCGGTTCATATTTAAAACTGATAGAAGTCGCATTTAATGTGTAATATGAACAAGCGCACACAAAAAAATCGGACTTTACCAAAAAGTCCAAATTGTGTATTAAGACCTGTTGTCTGAACGTAACCTTAGAAACATCTAACAGGTCGATATGAGGAAACCTGATATAAAACATCAGAAAATGAATGCAATAAATGTCATATTGTCTGAACAAAAGGGTTGAACATATGTTAAGTGCAACAGGAGGTCAAACAAAACACTATGTCTTTGTTTTTAACTGTATTTTGCATAGATCCAGATTGAATCTTGTTTTTCGTGTAGTTGTTATAACCTAAACCAACAAACCTAATGTTGGCCTATAGGACTATTACACAGTGCTACATTTTGTGAACGGAGTGGATGACTGGGAACTATTTTGGGTTCTGTTCAGTTGGTTCTGTTTTTTTGATGATTTAATTTTATTATTTATGTATTCACCTCCACATGAAAGAGAGTATAGGTCCCTAGTGTTCTCTGCTTTTTTCTCTCACACGCTTTTTTGTGCAAACACACACATCCCACATCCATATTTATTCACCTATTCAGTACCGTTTTCACAAATAGCCATCATCACTATCAGCAGTTTTGCATTTTATTTGATCAGATCTATAAACCTCTCAGACTTCAGCTGATGCAGTTCGAGCGTAACCCGACACATTGGAGTGTGTGTGTGTGTGTGTGTGTGTGTGTGTGTGCAGTTCAATGTGTTTGCATGTGCTGACACTTGTTTAATGAAAGTACCTGCTGTGTTTGTCCCTTTCATTCACTCATCTGATCAATAGCAAGCTGGGTTTGTCAGCATGATGGCTGTCATGGAATCTCTGCTAACCCAATTAACCAAACCATGCACTAACCCAATTAGCAGAACCGTGCGCTGTATTAACCTCATTCACACTGTCAGACTCACACAGCTCACTGGCATCAAACATGCAAGGGCAGCAGGTCAGACATGGTCTGAAATCGCTCATATCATTTACTGCTTCCATACTGAGCAGGATGGTCTGTGAAATATTAATGTCATTCGATGTAATCTGTAATGTTTGCTCCTTTCAAGAATCCCCATGGAGACTGGATTACTCCAAAAACAGACTTTAATATGACACGATTTACACAGTGCCAGTTAGAAGAAGACCACATGTGCTGTTTGAAGGTTTGGTTTGAAGCAATACTTGAGGATGAATCCACGTCCACATGTTTTTATGCGCCGTCACCATGGCAGCATGAAAGAATTTAGATAATATATGAAGTACAGCAAAGACGTCAGATCATCCAGAGTTGTCTTACAGTCTCGCTTTGTTGTATGACTTATTACTACCACCTTCCAAATATTCAACAGAATAAATTCACTAGCATAAAAAATAGCCTTATTCTTAAACTAATCATAGTGCAAAATGCTTAACGTTTGGTAGAGCACCTTAGCTGATGCATTAACTGCCTGAAAGAGGAGGCACTACTTTATCACAAATACTTTTGTTGTTTCCACTGCGGCGCTCTTTGCTCATCTCAGACAGATGTTTCCTGTGTTTATTTGGTGCAGAGGGTTTATTGAAGCTTGCCATTTACTTGAATCCACCACTGCAAAACCATAAAATGTTGTGAAAGTGCTCTCTACGTTCTACCTGTGCCTCAGTTTTGAGTTCAGCGGTGGGAAATTTGATATAAAAAAAAAAAAAAAAAAAAATCAAGGTTTTACTTCTTACTTGCTCTGGTTTATGACCTGGTTTATTGGAGTTTTGATTGTTAAGCCATTATCAAAAGGTTACTGCAGGTTGATTAGTTGATTTATTGACAACAAATGAACAAATAAGTATTGTTTATGTAATATTTAAGCCTGATGTGGTTGCAGATTGATTATCTTTTGGTTCTGGAGTGCCTGTCGGTCTAAATACACTTATATGTACAGAAATATTGGAATACATCACACTTACAGCTGGTGGGAGTTAAACTATTATTATTATGACGAAAAAAACACTTACATCAGTTTTTGTCAATAACTGATGTTGTGATATCACATTGAATATAAAATCAAAATTTATTTTTAAGTTATATCAATCAATCTTTATTTAAATGGTACTTTTCATACAGTAAGGACACAGTGCAAAGTGCTTTACATATAAATTTAAAATTAAAAAATCAGTATACACTGCACACTCTCTCACAGACACACAAGCAAACATACACTTAAAATGACTGACTGAGCACCAGAGGACCAGGAAATAAAGGAGGAGAAGCTGTCACAGGGAGCCATCTGCACCAGGGGGCAGCCAGCGACCCTGGCAACCCGGCGCCACCGACCCAGTGCCAAACTGCCACCACATTGCGGCAGTAGGGACCCCCACCCACCAGGGAGGAGCAGAGTTATAGGCTGATTTCTCTTATAGGCTGATTTCTCTTCCTGATTGAGAACTGAACAAAGCCAATGTTTCTTGTGGTTTTAAATTATTATTTATGGTGAGAATATGACAAATATAATATAAATCTAAAACTGTAATATTTAAAACATTTATGATAATTAAAAAAGATCACTGTTTGGTTAAATTAAGTAAAAACAAAGCCTTGCAGCATTCTGTAAGTAAATAGCAATGTAAACAAAATTAGGCTCCTATTACAATAAGATTTATTGCAATTTCACAGATCAGTTTTGCAGATAGAATTCAATGTGTTTAATGTCTTTGCTGAAATTCTGTAAACTAAACAATTAATCATTAAACGTGCAGAACTGTGAGAAACTCAGAGCAATTATGACTGAATTCCATTTCAAACACATGATTCAACCATGCAAATGAGGTAAATATCGATACATTAAGTGGATCATTATCGGTTTTTAGTTTTCAACAGCACATTTCAGTGTTTTTACTGTAGCTGCAGGGGCTTCAGCTGGATCCAGTTAGTCATCTGTGACTTTTCAGCAGTGTCAGATGATGCGAGTAGTGTAATGGGTTAGCAGGCGTAATAGCTCAGCAGTTGCTGTGCTAGAGTGGAGGTGTATGGTAGGTGGCCTTGGAGAAGAAGTGTGAAGAAAGGCAGCATGACTCACCTCGAGAGGAGCCTGTATACTCCATTGAGAAGCAACCCACAGAGCTCTCTCTCTCTCTCTCTCTCTCTCTCTCTCTCTCTCTCTCCTGTCACTTCTCCATCTGTGGTGCTGTCTAGGATAGTGAAAACAGGGAAAGAATGGGAGTGATGGCAAACATGCATGTAGGTTAACATTTCATAATTCACCTGGGGTAATGGTTTTTCCATACGCTATCATTGTCGAGGCTGACCTGGCTTTTAAGACTGAATCAAATCGATGGCTTCTCCGTCTGAGGCTGGGAGGAGCGGGGCAGCTTCTCTCTGTCTGCACAGCCACGATAACACTGCTCAATGGGCGCTAACCACCTTTCAAATGGAAATGGAATATCCAGTGGAAATTAGACACAGTCATCTGGATGGTACTTAACACCAGGCAGTGAATGGGATGTGGATGGTAGCGTGACGGTTGAGGGGTGTGTCACACTTTAGCTTTGTTATGTTTGAGCTTACCTCTTATAGCATTTTGGGTTCATGTTGTGCCTTCATCGGAATTTGCTCAAATTTGCACACGAATAACAGGAACTGTGTTGCATATTGAGGCATGTGAGATTGAATGCAAGCTTGCAAGTGCAGAAAGTGACTCACCCTGAGCGATGCCAGTGTGTGCTATAGTGATAGTTACAGTAGACAGGCATCACACCGCATGTTTGTTCTCCCTCATACTCCACTCCTCTGCTTCGTTCCTCTCATCTTCTGTCCTGCGTTAGCTTTGTTCAAAGCGCTCATGTACATTCAGGCTAAGTCATGCTAAAAGGGTAGATTCATGAATTGCTGACACAGAAAGACAAGGCTGTGATCAGATTGAGTAGTGGCTCAAACCCGTAAACTCCCCCAGGGAATGGTTCAGAATAAATCACTCATAGATTCTGCCTGCTCTAAAGATTAAAGTGGGGGAGACTGTGTGTAGTTGTGTGTGTATGTGTCTGTCAAGTTTGTGTCCTTGTGTTTCTATGAATTTACTGCATGTACATGAAGTGCACATCGGCGACAAAAATAAAGCCTAATGGTGGTGGTTTCTCGTAGTTAATAGATGTACAGCTGTCATAATAATCACAAATTTTAGCAGAAAATTAATTTTCAATCAAATAATTACAATTTTTATTTTAAGCTAACAATATACCAAATGAATAAGAAGCATTTACAATACTATCCAAAGGCCAGCTTTAGCTTTCTTGTTTTTACGGTTTGTAATCATAATCGATTTCTCAAAATTTTATGAAGAAACAAGAAAATGTAGGGAAATTCATTGCACAGTATTAAAAACGAAACAGCGTCTATCAGCAACAGCCATTATTTAGTGTGACCTCTGTTCCTGTCAAAAAGTCACGCAAACAGGAAGCATTTGCCATTTATTAAATGAAACCTGGTGTAAAAACCAGATTAGTGCAGTAAATCTCATATTATCTGCACAGAAGAGTTCAAGATGTGTTAAATATTAAGTCTAAGAGTACTGTATTAAGATTGAGCATCAGAAAATAGAAAAAAAAAATACCTATATGTTTAACATTTAGATTTGCACAAGCTATAAATAATACAAACATACTGTAAAGCCTATTACTGACATATTTTATTGTAAAAACTTAAGTAAGTAATACTTAATTAAGTAATAATAGGTATCCAACCTCAAGCAGTAGATAATGATATGAAAAAAGTGATTAAAAAAAAAAGATTCTTTTATCCAGCTGTTTCATGCAGCTGCTTTTAAACAAGTAAACGGAGACAGTTATTGCAATTATGCAAAAATAATTGTGGTTATCTCAAATAATTGTGATAATGTAATTATGTAATAATTGTGGCAGGCCTAATGAGATTTCACCTCAGCTGAACATCTGTACAAGACAGCGTGCTACGCAGCGCTCCCCACCACCGTCATCAAAACATCAACTAAGGGAATATCCTGATGATTTATCCCCTCCTACAGTCCAACTCAGACATTTGTAGAACCAATGTCAAAGTGTATTGGAGCTGTACTAACATACTTGATGCAGGTTTTTCTTTTTATTTGTCACCTGTCTGTATATGTGTATGTGTAAAACTGATGAAAAGAGCCACTGGGCATATGTGCTGTGGTAAACGGTTACAAGGAAGTGTCGACATGTGTAACTGCTCCAATTGGTTCTCCAGAGTCGTCCTCAGGGAAATAAGAAAAGCAGCACGAGGAGATAGATAGGATGCCGCTGACATAGAGTTATGTGTCTGTCCAATATGGACACATTTTCACTTGTTTAAAGCCAAGGACTGAATGCAATGAATGTGCAAAACACACAGTAAAGAAAGACACTCAGGAACATGTGGCATTTGCAGGTATTTTCTTCAATTTCTTGTTTATTTTAATGCCTGGTACAATTAAACATACATTTGTTTGGACAAATATAATGATAACAACAAAAATAGCTCACAAGAGTCTAATTACAGAGCTGATATCTAACTGTTTTCCATGTTTTCTTCATAATAACCAAAATCACTTCAGTTCTTACACCAATATCTATGACATTCCATGTTTTCTATTCTGTCTGTTTTAGTCACATGATACACGTAGAAATCAGTACTTGATTGCTTAATTATTGTTTTTGATGACTTTTGATGATCTAATCATTTTTTTCCATCACAGTATGTTGTTATTGGTACATTTGATAGCACTTATCTTTGTTTGTACTTGCTGTTGAATCATTTAATTTTTATTTAACCTTTATTTAATCAGGAAAAAGCTCATTGAGATAAAAAAAAAATCTATTTTCATGAGTGTCCTGGCCAAGACAGCAGCAGCATAAAATACACAAAATTAAAATCACAGCCATACATTAAATCTGATATACATCCACACTAAAAATATACATAAAACACAATAAAAGTCAGCTCTGAAACCACAAACTATAAGAACATACATATAAAACACCATCAATACTTTGACAAGTACCAATTCAAGCAATTACAAAAACATCTACATCTTGACTAAACTGCATTTGCATGTGTTTGTTTTATAGCCGTGTGATTTGGGGGGTGGACAGTATGCTTCAGTGGCTGGTGGACCCACTGAAAAGCACATACAAACCTGTGTGGTGACCTTTACACTCTACCGTGTAAATGTCTGTGGCTAAGTAGGCGTTTACCCACAAACCTTATCTGTACTGTAAAATACATCAAAGATGCAAGTTGAATCCATCCAAGCTCAGCACCTCTGTCACTGAGAGCATCATGCTCTCTTTGACGGTAGCAGAGTTTCAGTTTTTGCAGGTAATTCAAAGTCTTTTTCTTTGTAACCGTTTACTGAGCTGGAGAGGATTGGAAGGTGCACAGTTGGCTTAGAGAGAAGATAAGGAAACTAATTCCTTCCCTCTTCTCCTTCTGCTCTTTGATCCTCACCTCCCGCTTCATATCTCTTTGATTGCCATGTTTATGACAGCTCCTTTTTGCTTTTCTCCTCTTGCACTTTTCCTCTCTTAGTGTGTGGTGTGGCGTGTCAGCGCTTCGTCTTCTGTTGGAGGTCTCCTCACACACGCAGATGTGCGCATAGACATGCACCCGTAAAACGCACACTCTGAGCAAGACACACCCGCCCTCTTCCTTATAGAGGTAAAGTGAGTGCACAAGCATCCGTGATGAATAATTGAGTTATCTGGCTCCGTGCAGAAATAGCAATCTCCCCACACAAGTGTGAAAACATCACTCGCCACCCGAGACCTGGGAACTGGCTCAGCCATGTGGGTCTACAAGTGTATGTTTGTGTGTATTTGCATTCCTGTCTGACTACTGTCTCTTTTTTGTATCTGAACATTTAAGAGGGGTATAACCCTGATATCAGATGTACAATGTGTTTTTGCTAAAATTACAATAACAGAGTGTGACTATTTTTAAAGTCATTTGATTTTTTTTTTCTTTGTTTTTCAAGGGGCATCTTAGTATCACAGACTTAATGGGTAGCTCTATCACTCTTTTTTCTATCACTCTTTTTTTTCCTTCATTGTCAAGAGTGAGTTGCGTCTGTATTGTGATCTCCCTTGGGCTACCATAAATGATTTGAGAGAGCATATGACACTGGAATTCTTTTGAGGTCTGAGAGAAATATATTGGTTTTTGATCACAAACAACTGTGCAGACAGCCTAAAGCACAGAAAATATGTCATATATATATAGTATATTGAGTTAGTTTATTAGATACACCTGTACAATATAATACAACGGGTCAGCAATAAGTCCTGTATTTTTGTAAAACTCATAATGTGTGTATTGGAAAGTGTTGCAGAGGTGTTGATTTAAGACTGTAATCATTATTGAGGAAACAGTCTGAAGCAGTGCCGTTGAATGGCATTAAAGAACAGGTGTTTTGTTAGTTTTTATTCATATAAATTAAATTGCTTAGGTGTGTGGTATCACTTTATTTGCTAAGAGTTTTAAACTAAACAGCAACTTGAACAGTTGCTCGTTTTGCTGCAAATATGTGGTGTTTCTTTAATTATACATAGTTGTCATTATTATGTGGAGCGTGAGACCTATTTTTACAGCCCTGTTAGACTGTGTTGACAACACCTCTGGAGATTATCACAGCTGTTTAAATCCTCATAACTAGTGTTATTGGAAGAGTTCAAGTATTCCGTCTGTCTCTGTAAGAACTGACCTAATGTAAATCAGCTAAGAGGCATGGCATACAGTCTCTATGCGAATGACTCCCGAGAGCCCTCTGAGGCAATCTGAATGGTGACATGACAAAGCTGAGGGAGCAGAATCACAGCAAACTGACAAATAAGGCCAAATCTGACAGGCGAATCCTCAGAGCGGCTTCACAGTTTGACAGTTCCTTCGGCGGAGGAGCGCAAGCCAACGCCCTTTACAGCAGCATCATTCATTAACGCTGTTTCATAACATTACAGCAGAAATACTCACACAGGAGCATGTCTGTGTGATATAAGTCCGACAGATAAGGCAGACTATCAAAGTTAAACAGTTAGATTAGTAACTATCCCAGCCAAAGGTTCCCTATTAGTTGTGTATGTCGTGCAGTCACAGGGGCTTGGGGGTAGATGTAACCAGCTGTTAGGTCTAAAAGCTCCGAGCTGTGTTATGGGGAGACAGCGGCAGATTAAACGGCAATCCTGCTGATCCAGCCCACACACTTACCGTCCCTGCTCCCCCCCCCCCTCATACACTCACATCCATCATGGGGAAAAGGTGCTGCTATGAATGACCACTTTATTTTCAGCGAGGCTCTGATGTTAAAAACCTGCCGTCTGTACGTGTGACAGTCTGCTGCCATCATACGACACATACCTAGAAACGATGTGAGATGGAGGCTGAGTGTGCAGGGTTAAAACTGGGGTAGGTCGTCCCACGATGGACAACTTCAACAGCTGCTGGCACGAATGCACTCGACCGGGTGGGATGTTGGGATGATTTTGACAATGTCAAGGCATTAGGAACAGTAAGATGTGATGTTAGAGCATATTCAAGCAGAAAAGCTGATTCCCGCCATTGTCTCAGTTATGAAAGTGTATTTGACAGCATGCTTGCACTAGCATTTATACTGCAGTATATGCAGCTGAGATTTAGCAGCAGCACGCAGTTCAGTTTCAGGCTAAACAAAGTACGCTTTAGGCCCGTGGTCTTTGCACTCTGTGTTTTTTGTCAGGGTTAAGGCTCTTTAGTGTGGAAATTGTCATTAATCTGGTCTGCGCAGACAAGTCAGGCAAAGCTGGGAATATCAAAACATGTAGGGAGAAGTCTCCCTGGATCATTTGAAATCCTGTTTGGATGTTTCACTACATTGCAGCCCAGAGATTGAGCCGTTTCTGCTCGCACTTTTCTGCGTCTGTCTCACTCATTCTTTTGTTCTGGTGTTCTCCTCTCTTCTTTCCTCTCTCCTCTCTCTTTCACTGTCTTTCGCTTTTTCTGACGTTCTCACTGTGACTTCGTTCTCTCTAGTCTGCCTCTCTCTCTCTCCCTCTCTCTCTCGCTTTTCCCCTTTTTGGTGCTAGCTGGGGGATTGGGAGGGTTCTTCCAAATTGGCACACAGATGAATAATGCATCTAAAGCAAAAGCAGAGAGCTGGGGTTGGATATATGTGTCTGTCAGACTCCCTCTGTATTACAGTTACGCAGGGAGTTAGGCTGATACTTCACAGGAGAAACAAGATGTTTGTCAGTTTTCCAGCTTCCTATTTACCTTATACCTTATACCTTGTATGACTGGTTCTTATAGTTATTAGTAAATGATGAATGAATGGCCACATAGCTGTGGCGGTGTCAGGCAGTGAACACATGGACATGTTCACACTCTTACAATTACGAAGTTTTTCAGTGAGCCTGTTGGCTGTTTTTGGTACAACACACATCCATAATGCATGTGTGGAATTTTGATTTCATTTGATTCTCTGTTGCTCTGTGCACAGACTTGTGTGTCTCCATGTGTGTATTTCACGCTATTCCCAAATTGCAGCGTTAAAAAGCAAACTGCACTCGTGAGCATAAGCTCACAGTAGCACCATCATTAAAGTAATGAGCAGGAAGTTAGCACTGAAGTCAACCATAAACACAGAGATAGAGTGAGAGAGGGCGGGAAAGAGAGAGAGAGAGAGATCCCCAATCCCATAAGGATAAATCTTAAATCCTAAATGTTGCTTCTGACTCATTCTGGTTAATTAAGTCGAGTCAAGTGAGAGGAAAATGGGGTCTTGCCTCGCTTGAGTCTGTAGGATCAGCACTATACTGTATTTTAAGCTTATGAAGTCTCTCACTGGAACTGTCCTTTCTGCACTCGGAGAGCAGAGATAGAACAAACCGTATCCAGTCTATTCCGTCTATTTTTATTAGCTTGACCCTCTTAGCACCTTTTACTACCAGAAACTCTCACACGTATTTCCCTACAGGTTCCAAATCTACATACACACTAAGAGGAAGCGCTCCCATTCAGCTCTGGGCTTCAGGCTACGTACACTCCCAGAGATTTATTTATATTACTTTATCCTTTAGCACCCATTTGTGGTGGATGTTATGTGCACATCCTGCACTCAGCAGTTAAAATGTACACACATCCAGCCTGAAACTCAGTGAAACAAAGAAATCTGTTGAGCAACCTTTGGGATTTTCTTTGTTGTTTTATGGTGGAGAGATTTCAGCATGCGACACAGGATGAGGCAAACGAGTGAAATGTCAAAATCCTGTGTAACTCTAAAAATAAAACAACACAAGGCTTGCCATTTGAGGACATCATAGGCAGATGATTGGTTCTGGAGCAGATAAAACAAACAGTTCTTCTTACCCAACAGCAACCAGACAGGCGCTGCCAACTGTCCTCTTCTGAGAATAGTTGAGTGGATTTTACAAATGTTTGTGTATTTTACCGTTTTTAACCAACTCCCTCAAAGATCTTTATTTCCCTTCTATCACCATGACGAATATGCAGTTAGTCACGGCTTCTGGCATTTATTAAATTTATGCCATACTATGTATTTTCCGTATCAGTGACATTATCCGACTGTGAACATACTTGTCATGTTCTGCCTTATTTGTGTCATATACAAAAAAAAAAAGATAGGGATGGTGTAATTCTGCACATTTCTTTCAGTATTTATTTATTTTACATGTACCAAAAGAAGATGAGCAAAGAGTCAGGGGGGAAATAATAGGGTTGCATCAATCTAATTTGTTGTGCTAAAGCCTGAAGATGTGTGAAAATGAAAACTTTTTGTAACTTTAAATGTATAAGATTATTAAAAAAGTTTACATTTCTGTATTAATGTGGGAATTGGAGTCTTTAGGTGTCAGTATAGAAGAAGTATATAGTATATAGTACTTCGTATTATCCTTCAGTATTTCGAGCTGTGATTAAAAACGTGTTATATGTACTACATATCAGTGTTTGAGGTAAAGAAGAAAAATATCAGAGTGTTTGAGTGTGATATAAAGCACTAAATCATGTTTTATGAGCTATATAAAAAGAATAATAAGACTTAATTTAATGAAACACAAACATAACCAATTGAGACCCAAATGGCACAAACCATCTAGTGATATAAACTGTTTAATAACTGTTGATCCACTAATCTTATCAATATGTGTAAATAATTGGTGTAAATTGCCATTTTTCATCTTTTCATGGTCATCAGATATGACCCATTTGGACATTTAGAGGCTTCGGTAGTTACCATGGAAACATCATCATCGTCTACAACATTGATTCACTAATAAAACCCATAGAGGTGAATCAGTGACAGTGGATGGACACATTTAGTTTATGTTCAGTTAATGAGACATTTTATGGAAAAACTCACTTCTGATATAATAACCCTCAACTTTAATTTGAGCTTTTATGAACACTGACATGATCAGTGAATTAAATATAGGAAAATACCTGAGTGACATTTGAAAATGAAAAATACAGAGCACAATAGTAGAAAAAATGATAATAAACCACTTAAGAAATAGAACAAAAATAGAGATTAATTCATTCGGATTCACTAAAATAGCACTGGGTCTTAAAAAACAAATCAACAAATATGTAAAAATCTGCATTTTCTTGGCGAAAACAGCTCAAATCGCCACTTGTTATGTATTTTTGAGTTTTTCATGATGTACAATTCAATGTCAAGAAATTTGTATGAAAAAAAAAATCACTGTTACAACTCTAATCAGATGTGTTCGGTCCAACTATTCTTTAATTATGGTCCGCCAAACCTCATTGATTTTCTGACAAGTCAGATTTAAGCTGTTCTGCTGCTCTGTTCTGAACCACAGACTGCCCCATAAAGCCACTGCAGGGATCAGTTCATTTGTATTGTATCGTATTATAACACCATAGTGACTCAAGAACACAGTTTGCATATTTGTTAGTGTACTTGTAAACGGATACTCATCTTTAGGCAGGAATTCCATAGTTAACTCACACATGGTTCTGTATAAGTGTCTTGTGATTCCTGAACTCCTGTCTCACATTCAGACATTCATAACCTCCGTCTCTGCCACTTTCTGACTTAATTTTCAGAATCATGCAGTGATTGACATACATATAGGAAATAAGCTTAAAATTAATAATTTTAGTGACTGGGTAGCTTAGTGATTTACACCACTGACTTTGGTGCGGAAGATTACTCCCAAGTGGACCCTTGGGAAAGGTCCTTTACGCTATACATCCCTATACCTGTAGCCACAGGGGGGCAGTGTTTCATTGTGCCGGTCTCAAGCCCGATAAATACAGAGGGTTGTGTCAGGAAGGGCATCCGACATAAAAACCTGTGCCAAATCAACATGCGAATGTGTCGCTGCCCGATCAGTCCCCGCTAGTATAGAAAAACAGCCAGTATAGAAATGTTTTTTTCTTGAAATTAATAATTTTACCAGAAATTAATGAAACACAATGATTTTTCCCCCTTCTTTTTACTATATTTGATTCATTTTGTAAATTTTTCCCATCTTTATTAAGCTTTTTCAATGTACTTTTTTTTTTTTTTTTTACTTTTATTGCACTAAACAAGAGTACATAATATATGATCTAATTCCATTTAACATTATTTCATTGAGGGATAACCCTACACTTGTCACTCAATACTCTCTCATCAATGGAAAGATGTTGCCAAATGCTTTTGAGAGTTTGGCTCCAAATCATATTTGTGCTTGTTTATAAGATTAGGGTGTTAGCCTCGGACAAATAGTTCAGTCGGTTCCGTTCAATTCTTCCGCTATGTGACTGCTTGTAACAGGTCACTTTGGGATAGGCACTAAATTGCAAACTACATTTCCAAGTGCTGAGAGGCCTTAGCCCTGCATGTGTCTGTGTATGTGTGTGTGTGTGTACATGAGGCTTAGAGATGGGCATTTCAGCTGATGGCAAAAATGTCAGAGGGTTAAGCTGTAACCCCCCCATCCCCACCACCTCCACCTCCCACTGTCTCTCTACCTCCATCTCTCTCCTTTCTTGCTCGCTGTCTCCCCGTTGCTCCATGTTGCTGCAGAGTCCTGTTGGGCCTGAGATTGCCATAGACATGATGTGATTTCTCATCTCCTCTCAGCTGAAATGTGCAGTCGTCCACATTTCTGATGAACTAGCCTCATGTTCTGCTCCTTCTTTCTATTACCTGTTTATTTATGACCATCTCAGATCATATCTGAAGCTATAATATGACTCCATAACTTACAGCTTCTCACCACAGTAAGACTGGTGTGTATAGTGTAATAGTGTATAAAATGTGAAGCAATTGAAGTCGACCATGACCTGAAAACGAACAAGAACCTGGAGAAAAACAGTGAAAATATGAGATTTGATTTTGATTATGGATTATTTTTGGCTACAGAAAGCAGAATAGTCACCCCTTCTTTACAAAATACCTCAGAATAGTAGTTATTTCGTACACTTAAAACAACATTTATTTTTATTTCTATTATTAATATATGGGTGCATCTATGGAACTGAGTTCACTTTGATACCTGACACTTTACCAGCTTTTTAGACCCAATAATAAAAGAGAAATTTAAACATATTTCCCCCAGGATGTGCCTAATGATGACCTCAGATTAATGTAAAAAAAAAAAAAAAAATTTAATCAAATATTGGGGTTAAAAATAGGACCAAAATTGGGACATTAAAAGCTACCTGAGTTATCTGGAAAACATGGTTGTAAATGGTCTCATATACAGCTATAAATAAAGACACTGTGTTAAATTTAAGGATCCTAGTGTTTTTTCTCATCCAGACATTCAGGTTTTTCATGAATCAGCAGTCTCATTCCAGGTTTCGCGTGTAACCATCGTGTCCACTTACATGTGGAACCTCCCCATTTAAACACAAATACATGGCGAGTGATTTTACAACAGAGGTCATTTTTGTGAATCACTCTGTACCTTGTATAATTAGTTTGATTCACAAAATGTACCTGTGAGAGAATAAAGAGCTATTTGGAAAAATAGTAGCCTGTAATTTCCGTGTGCTTTTTACCGCAGGGTGTCAAACTCATGTTGGTTCAGGGGCCACATACAGCCCAATACGACTTGAAGTGGGATCATTAAAATAATAACATAATAATATATAAATGTCAGTCATATCAGTCCCACAGTTATATGTGTAACTTCTATTTTTTAGTGCGAAAAAAGTAAATTGTATTGTTAAAATGTTTACATCTACACACTATCCTTTAAAATTATGAGAAAAGCATGAAAAAAAATTATTAAGAAAAAGGTGCAATTTTTTTTTTTTTTTTTTTTTTTTTTTTACCATTGATGCCATTATTTGGCCTCAGTTCCTCATTTTCACATGTTCATTATAACTTACAGATCACAGTGGATCTACACATACACAAAATATTTAATAACAGGTAGAATATTGGTACAATTACACTGAATTCTCTTGAGACATTTCAGGTTGTTCATATTTGTTTAGGTTGTTCACATTTTTTGTAAAAGGCTATTCTGTAACACACAAACACACAAACAACATTTCTTCTGTAAATGTAAACATTTTTGCATAATGTAACAATTTTTTTTTTACACAAAAAAGGTGGAAAATTGTGGTTTTCATTATTTATAGTTTAGTATGATAATGTTTTATTGGTCTGACCCACTTTATACTGAAATGACCTAAAATTATTTTAACATTTTTGAATATATTCAGTGTCATTTTTGTATTTCACTAATTCATCTCAGATGCTCGATTGGACCCTTTGGCCGTTTGACAACCCTGTTTTACCATGTTACACACAGAATTTGGTATAATAATCATATAAAAATGTGTAATCGATGGGGGTGGGACCTTTCTATGTGGAGTTTGCATGTTCTCCCCGTGTCTGCGTGGGTTCCCTCTGGGTACTTCGGCTTCCTCCCACCAACCAAAGACATGCACTGAGAGGTTAATTAGTTCATCTAAATTGCTCATAGATGTGAATGTGAGAGTGATTGTTTGTCTCTATATGTCACCTCTGTGATGAACTGGCAACATGTCCGGGGTGTAAATGAATGAATGAATAAAAATGTGATTAATCTGATAATAAGTTTCTCTTTTATCTCAGTTTTTCACATAGACCCAAAATGCTTCCAAAGTTGCTTTATAACATTATTTTACATCTGGTTTGATTTTCAAGGACCCATGTCCTGTTTTTATGGACCAGTTTCATTGAAGCACCCAAATATAAGTCGCTCACTCTAAATTATCAGTAGGTGTGAATGTGAGAGTGAATGATTATCAAAAATGTACCCTGCCTTCAACTACCTCTCTAATAAAGACTAAGCAGTTCAGAAAACGAATGAATAATTGTACATAAAAACCTTAAAAATCCCCCAATTATTCTAGAATCATTAACATTATTAAACCTATCCCTGTATTTTTTCACATCAGATAAATATTGCTGAAAACACAGTATTTCATTCATGTCATTTCTTACCCGTATCATGCAGCCCTATTCTATAACTGATCTTCAGAGACTGTGATGAATTGATTAGAAGATGAAGCAGATAGAGGGCAGACTGGTTCAGTGATTGGTATCCACTTACAGGTCAGGGCTGGAGACGGTTGATGAGGATTGTCAGCCTGAGCCTTAGTCGATTGAAGGTTGTAAAGTGGCATGCACTTAATTTGTTTAACTTTAGAAAACAGTATTCTCATATACACATAGGCAGTTATGTTCCTATTGTGGTTTTTACTCTATTGTTGCTGTCTGATAATAATCACTTAGTTGGATTTGTCCTAATGTGATGATGGAGACTGAAAGCTGTACTCAGGAGCATGATGGGAACATATCGGCCTTGTGAATCTCTGGCTACAATTAGGGAAATTGCTGGATGCTGGGTTTGTTAATCCAATGTGGAGAGGGAAAAGAGGCTTTTTTTTGGGAAGACTTTATGTGATAAGGAGAGGAAGCATTGGGTGGGAGATACAAGTGACAAATGACCAGAAAGTGTATTTGATCTCAATATAAAAAATAAAAAAAATTAAAAATTAAATACACTTTATTTATCTAGGAACTTCATTTGCCAAAACCCTCCTTTACTACAAAATGGGAACCTAAATATATGTTACCTTTGTTGCTGCAATAATAATATTTATTGATGATACAAAACCCCATATTGTATATCAAGGTGCTTCTGACGAGAATTTATACCTATAGACTTATTTATTTCTTTTTTTTATACTTGAAATTTATTATTTATTGTTATAAACACAAAGAAACACATAGAACATACAGTAGTATAAACAAACAATATCACAGTACAACTCAGTTATCAGCCATTATTTTCCGCTGCATCTCCAGGCAATTGACATTCTTAAAGTAATTATTAAAAAGCACAGATAGTATGTGTGTTTGTGCATGTGTGTGCATATATGTGCATATATGCAGGGGGGGGCTTATGTCTTAATACATCATTAATGTTGTCCATTTTGCAATATACAACTCCTTTTGCAGGCGTAATAAGAAGGTCAGTCTTTCCATCTCGTGAATCTCCCTAATAACTTCAACCCAATTATCTAGTGTAAGTGCTTCCTTCTGTAACCATTTACGAGTTATTGCTTTCTTTGCTGAAGCAATCATCATTTTCAACAGGTATGTTAGACTTACCTTCACTGCAAAAAGTCCCCTTGAAAATTTAATGAAAAAAATATATCAAAATAAGAAAAATAATACTTAAAATAAGCAAAATTATCTGCCAACAGAACAAGAAAATTTTACTTGGCAAGATTTTCAAAAATAAGAAAATAATATTTGGACAATATCAACCACAGCATTCTTAAAAATAGTACTTTTAGACTAAAAATAAGTAATATTGTCTTTCTTCCAGCTCAACTAGATTATGCAAAATCTTAAAATAAGAAAATCTGACTCATAAAACCCAAGTTCAGGTCCTTTGATTGTTGATCACTCATCTTAAAATGTGGGAAATGCTTGTTTTAAGCTTCAAAACACTTAAAACTAGCTGTAAATACTCAACGCCAAGACCGTTTAACCAAATAAACCAAAATAGTGAGAAAATAGTTGAATTAGGGGAAGTGTCTTGTCAGACCCTTAATTAGCGAGTCTGCACCGGTACAGTTTTCCCGATGCTGCAGCAGAAATCACGTCCGGACAGTGGAAGAACAATCATTCAAAAGTTCCGTCTACTTCTTCCAATTAGCTAGTTTAGATAAAACGCACACCTTTATCTCCTTTCAGACTGACTTTAGGCTACATCTCAAACTAAATCATAGAACATATGAAAGCTCACCAACAAATAACACAAACTTAAAGATGATCACATTGTCCCTAAAGGTGCACAAATGCCTGTGTGCATAAATGAACGTCATCTACCTCATATTTAATGTTTTGAAATATGATGTATTCTCTATGCATTCTTGCTAGCCTTAATCTGTTGAATAGCATGACAACTGCACAGGCAAGCTGTGAGTGGAACTCCATTTGGAGTGACACTCACAGTGAAGTGGCAGTGAGTAGGGACTGGTTTGTGATTAGGCCAAAATCTAACCTTAACTGGCAAGATGCTGTGGCGCAGTACGGTATGCATATGGCTATTATGTTGTAGGTTCGATTCCTCCCTTTCAGCATTACTTTTTCTGAGACTTTATTTTGTCTTGGGTATTGACATTTATTTGACATTTTGAAAGTGTACATCCCCATTAACCCCCTCCCCCCCAGGTGTACGTTTTGTACGCTGTTGAAACAGTAAAAATATTTATTCATAATGGTTTAGATCTACACAACTGATAACAAAGGGGACATCATAAAGTTGGTAAGAGATATATACACATTATTATACATTGCTTATATGAATTAAAAATGGCAAGGTGTGCGTTGTATCTAAACTAGTTAATTGGAAGAAGTAGACAGAACTTTTGAATAATTGTTCTTCCATTGTCCGGACGTGATTTCTGCTGCAGCCATCAGGAAAACTGCACCGGTGCAGACTCGCATAAGGGTCGGACAAGACACTTCCCCTAATTCAACTATTTTCACACTATTTTGGCAGAGTTTTGCACATAGCAAAGCTTACATAATACTTTAAAAATATATGATTAAAATTACATTAAAATTAATATAAAAAGCGTCTAAATGGGAGGCGTCCATGTGGAATGACACCGTTGTGGTCATGGCTCTGATACCTACGTTCACTTCCTGCTTGTCCTACACGTCGTTCGTCACTTCTGATTTAAAGAAATCCCTTTCCATGATTTTTGTTAATTTGTTTCGGGATTTTGTATTTGTGTTTTTGCCACATGTAAATTTGTTTTGTGTTTTGTAAATTTGTTTGCACATTTGCAAAAGTATTTTTATGAAACCTAAAGATGTAAATGTATTCTAAATGTAATTTTGTCTTCAAACTTGTTCATGTGTTTTGTGAAATGTAAATGTGGTTTGCACTTCCCGGCCACGGTAGTCCAGTTTTACTAAGTTAATTTCAGTCAGTTTTATGTTTCGTCTTTAGTGCTTTTTGGCTCCTTAAGTAACAGAAATGTTCACTTCATCCTCAGAAACTGGCTGATTTTAATCTATGACAATAATAGAATCAAAAACAACAACAACAACAACAAAAAAAAAAACTGGCTAAGATCCTGTGTTAAGTTTCAAATATTCCACATACATGTTAAATGTTTCTGCATCTTATATGTCCAACCCTACTCAGTGATTGAAGAGTTCCTCGTCTTTACATATACCAACTGTGGAATTTGCTTTAATTGAACTGTTTCCTCAAACTGGATAAATATCTGCAATGAAACTGTGCTGCATAAAAGCAGAGGAGCATGCATTTGTAACACTTGACTTTAATGATCAAAAACTGCTGTATATATTGAGGACTGTTTATAATTTAACAGGTACAGTTACAGAAAAAACAGATTTCTAATTGAATAAGGTGACTTTTTCTTCTTTTCTTATCCTATAATGTTATTAGACTTAGACTTAGACTTTCTTTATTGTCATTGCACAACAAAACACAGGGGTGAAAAATTGGCAACGAAATGTCGATGCTTGGCTTCGGGTGTATGCAACTTAAGAGTGCAGAACTAGTGCAAATTACGGTCTGTGGATAGTGCAAAAGAAGTAAACCTTTAAGGTTTTCAAAATACCTTGAGATTTTAAATTCAAAGTTACAGTGAGTGCAGTGGAGAATAATAAATTTTAAAAAATTAAATAAATAGAGAAACCGGAATGTTAACAGAATGCAAACAACATAATAAATAGTGTGTACAGCAGAAAACAAGGTATTTTGATAATGTTCGTGAGGTGTGTGTGTGTGTGTGTGTGTGTGTGTGTGTGTGTGTGTGTGTGTGTGGGGTTATTTTGCATTAAGTAGTCTGATGGCAAAGGGGGAAGTAGCTGTTCTTGAATCTATCACATCTATCACAATCTATTGTCTATTGTCACAATCTATTGTCAGTTATTAAAAGACTATTAGAAATGGATAAAAGTGAGAAGCAGCACAGATTAGCTTTAATATTAGGTGACTGTAGGGAATCACCAAAGAATTGCTGAGGTTAACCTTAATATACTTAATATAAACGAAGACTCTCAAAAGTGGGCCAGTTTGTGTTTTGTAAAGCGTTTGGCTCTGTGTGCATTTTGAGTCAATTCTATTCAGCTATTCTGCTTTTTCAGTCAAACAGCCCCGCACAAGAAGCTGAACTAACATCTCCTGACTGCTTAAAAGTATTAACAATTCATGACCAGTCATGATGTAATACAAAATGTAACTGTAAATGTAAATGTCATCCGTGAAATGTAGCTGGAATCAGGTTATGCTTATTTTTAAACTTTAAAAGAATGTCCCACTTTTGCTGTAGTGCCATCCAAGAGACCCCGGCAAGATATTTTTATCACAATCTTCATAAAACAGCCTCTTGGTAATGAATTACTCATTTCAGAATCTATCTGAACAGATGACAGTTTAAAAAAATATCACTGTGATGTGCATTCATTTGCAAAAGAAAACCATTATTAAGCTAAAAGGATGTGATAAAACCTGTTAATGTGACCAGGGTGGCTTATCAGATCTGAACACATGCAAACAATACACAATCCTTAAGGAGACTTATGTAGGGTACGGAAAATATAACAAGTGCAAGTGTGTGTTCTCATTAAAAATGGCTTCAAAAGGGAAAAGAAGCTTGAATAGAGTGGAAAAGAAAGAACAGGGTGGTTGATCAGAGGTCTCAGAGGTGTAACCTATAGATTTTTTTAAGTTTTGCAACACAGCACGTGTGTGCGTATGTGTGTGTGTGTGTGTGTGTGAGTGTGAGTGTGTGTGTGTGTGTTTGATCTCTTTACACAGAGGAAACCTTCCACCCTGTGGTTGCACTGCACCGCTGCATCCTCCAGTTCCACATTCTGCATCCGCCCCTTAACATGTCTTCACAGTTCTCGGTTTGACCTCATTATCGCCATTATAGCTATCAGTATTTGGTGCTGCACCCTTCATCATCATCATCATCATCATCAGTGACATGTTTATGATGATCAGCAGCATCAATAGTGCTATCACCATCAGTCTCATCATTCTCAGCGTGCTGTTATTATCACTGTCACCCTTTTTATGTTGTAAAATGGACCCAGATGCTGAAATAAACATTAACTGTGTATCATTGTTGAGTGTGCTGCAGGGGCGTTGTGCGTTGTGCAAACGGGGCTCTCCTCCTCCCTGGTCTTGTTCATCACTTGTGAGCTTCACGTACTGTTAAGTATATGCTACCAGGCATGGGCTCCCATCCTGCATTGTGCTCGCCAGCGTTTCAGAAACGCACCCCTTGTATGTTTTTCTTCTCTGAATATTTCAGAAGGAGCTGACAAAATGCAAGCAGAAACAGACCGCTGATGACCTCCTTCTCATCGCCTCCTCCTCCTCTTTTTTTTCCCCTCCCTCTGCCCCCCCCTCCTCTCCGCGCTCATCGCACATTCTCCCAGGCTTCCCCACTATTTCTCTCACTGTCTTCATCTTCTTCGTCTCATCACACTCTTTTCCCTCTTCCCTCCCCCACTGTTTATCGCACCCTCCCCTCCACGTTTCCCCCGTCAGTTTTAAGTGCGCGCCCTCTTTCTCGTTCCCTTCTTTTTCTACCCTCCCCTGCTTTCTTGCATCTTCTCCCACCTGTCTGTCCTTTCATCCCACTCATTTTCTCTCGCGTCTTCTCTCATCACCTCTCTCTTACCCTTCCCTTTCATTCACTCCCTCTAGTTCCTCCTCGCTCAGCGGCGTTGCACTGTGTCTGCCTGCCTGTCTGTCTATTCCATAAAGGGCTGTCTGAGGCCTCTGCTCTGCTAATTCATTCGCTGTGCATCGCCTCACATATCTGCAGGGTCAGGCAGACAGATACAGAAAGAGAGAGAGAGAGAAGAGAGGAGATCTGGAGGAAAAGAGAGGGACCAAGAAAAGAGGACATGGGGAAAAAAAAAAAAAAAGATGCAATTTTATCTCCAAGAAACAGAAAGCCAGAGCCAGATCCTGTGGTGGTATTTTCCAGAATCACTCCCTCTCTTACACACACAGTATATACAGCCGTTTGCCATGACCTCCTTCTGCTCGTTGCTTGCTTTGTCATTTGGATTCCCGATGTTGAGCACCCTCTCTAATCTAATACATTAACCACATTGCAGCCATTGTCCCAGTTTATAAAGGAATGCACTGGGTACGTGGTGTAGAATCTGTGAAATGTGCTGAGCAGTGGGAGCAGGTATTGACTAGTGACACAAAATCTAAATGTCCCTCGCTGATGCTTTAGCACTTGTGAACACACTGTATTTTGGACCTGATGCTGAACAACAGCTTTATTTTCTGGTGAGAAAGATCAGTATAAGGTGGTCGAACGTTAACGAGATCACGAAGATGACTCAGTTTCATTATTGTTATGAGTGTGAATTAAAGTTCTCGCTTATTGGATGAACCTATAACAGCTGTATTTAACGATACGGCCAAAAACTGTTATGGATAATAATCAACTATCTTCTTGGACATCTACATGTAATGAAGACACACATGATCAAAAAAATACACAAATTATATGCTATATAAGACTGGAGAAACACATTCACTGTTAATATGTTATAATAATATCTGGTTGCATTATGAAATAATCTCAATTTTGTGATTTTCAGAAAACAAAATCTACATTACTTGAATTAATCCGATATATAACCCACCCCCCATTTCATATTACACCTCTGTGAACTAATCAGTGACAACAAGATTAATGTACATTAATTTTATGCTGTGTTAAGTGTTAAATTGTCAGATATAACAGGTCTCAAAACTCTACTGACCTTAATGCAATGTTTTTATTTATTTGTTTGTTTGTTTGTTTTCTACGAGGCCCTTTTAAGTACCTTTCTTTTGTTTTGTGTTCCTTTAGCCAAAACCCTGCATGTCTCATTCTGCTCTGCACTGCTATGCAGTTATGCATTTCATTACCCCGCCCCCAGAAGGGGAGGCAACGGGTATTGTTTTTTGGTTTTGGTTTGTTTGTTTATTAAAACTCTAGCACGGGTATCAAACATGTGGCCCGGGGGCCAAATCCAGCCTGCCAAAGTGTCCAGTCCGGCCCTTGGAATGAATTTGTGAAATGCAAAAATAGATATTAAGATATTAATCATTTTACCACGTTCAGACCAATTCAATCTCAAATGGGTCAGATCTGTAAAATATTATCATAATAAACTATAAATACTCACAACTCCAAATTCTTCTCTTTGTAAATCTAAATATTTACATATATTGACACTAAAACAAACTATAATTTCACAAAAAATGTAAATAATCTGCACAAATATAAAGAACCTGAAATGTCTTAAGAAACATAAGTGCAATTTTAACAATATTCTTCCTGTTACTAAATGTTTTGTGTATTTGTAGATCCAGTTATAATGAACATGTGGAAATGATAAACTGAAGCATAATACTGTTAAAACTACACTTATTTTTCAGCTGGTTCATGTTATTCACATTGTTTGAAAGGATAGTTTGTAGATGTAAACATTTTCATTGTTTAATTTTACTTAAAACATAGACAAAAGTATGCAGTTGACATTATTTATCTAATATTATTTTATTATTTCACTTGTCCAGCCCGTTTCAAATCAAATTTAGTTGAATGTGGTCCCTGAACTAAAATGAGTTTGACACCCCTGCTCCAGCAGCAAAACTATTGGTTGAATTCATACCAAATTTGGTTTATAGATTACCAATGACCCAGAATAGATGTCATTACATTTTGGAAAAAGTAGGTCAAAGTAAAATATTTTTAAGAAATTTATAAATCTTTTTTTTCCCACTTTTACTTATAAATAGTGAAATTTCAAATACCTGTAGCAGCAAAACTTTTGATTGAATTCATACCAAATTTGGTTTATAGATCGCAAATGACCCAGAATGGATCTCATTACATTTTTGGAACAGTTGGTCAAAGTAAAAAAAAAAAAAAATATTATTATTATTATTTTTTTTTATCTTCACATTTACTTATAATGGGCTTTAGTTGTGCCTGACACTACTTGTTTTTGATGAAAATGTTCAGGTTTTTAGATTTGCATCTCTGAGCATTCTCCACCTATCAGTATATGTATATATTAAAAATGTATTACCTGCTTTAAAATGTAATGCATTCATCTCTATCCTTCTATGAAAGTCCACACAAGTCAGTGCGGATGTTTTAGTGCAATCCTACTGACAAACAGACCCACAATTAAACAAGTAATAATGAAATCATAGCCTTTTTGGCAGGTAATCAGTCATTGGAAAGATTATTCACTGGCAGCTAATTTGGTAGTAGATCAGTCATTATTTTCCTGCATAGAACGTGACATTTACCAGCTCTGGGTGCTCAAACCTGAGGCTACTTTCTTTCTTTACTTTAACTCAGATGAAGTATTTATGGCTTTGTTTATGGTGATTGTAGGGCAAATGAAGGAACTTTATGATACTTAGAGTAGATATATCTGGCAGTCTTTGATATTTCATGGCAGATTATCTTTAAAGAATCAGTCAGAAAGTAATAAACTTAACATTTCATATTAAAAAAAAAAAAAAATGACTCATAGCCGTGTAGCTCTTAATCCTGGATAGTTTTCAAACTTGCAAAGCCTTCAAATAGTTTCTGAAGATCCTTTGAAGCACTGCTCTGTCTTAACTAATCTGTTTAATTGGTTTGAGAGTGTAGGAACATCATGCAAACCTCCCCAGAGATAATCTATCTGACATTAATTGAGTGAGTGTGGAGTGGGTGATGGAGAGTTTCTTTGCCCTTGTGTGTGGCGGAGAGGTACAAGCACCGTCATGCTTATAAAACAACACTTACTCCAGTGGTTTTGACTGTTTTAAACACTGAACGATGTAGTTTGAGCGTTTGAGTTACTGCCGATGAAGTGGAGAGGAGGAGTAGCAGGAGTAGATCTAGTGCTTCCATCAGTTAGACACAACTCCTGGGAGCGGAGTTGGCTTTTCTTGTTAAATTAACACAAGTATCTCTCTCTGACTCTGTGGACAAGTGGATGTAACGGCATCATCTGATCTTTTTTTAACAACAACAAAAAGGCAGAACGTGATGAAACCTATTTTCATATGTTTATACTGGCTGCTTTGTAAGGTGCTCTATTTTCTGTGCATTATTCTGCTAGTGAGTCAAAAATAGAAACTGATATGTCAGAAAGAGACAGTGACAAAAAGCTAGAGGCACACCACACACACACACACACACACATTCCCACTCCTTTTACCCAGCTCTCTGCAGCATTTCTTTCAGTTTGTTCTTATCTCTCATGTCACTCATGTGTTGTATGCATGCTTTTTTTTTTTCTTCTTCTTCTTTTCTGCAGGTCTTCCTGAGCAGACGGTCTGTGTGGCAGAGTTTGAGACTGTGGAGTTAAAATGAGTGAGAATGTCATGAACGAGAACGGAGACGCCAGTTTCGGGGATCCTCCCTACAAAAACCTGTTGCTCCTCGGGGCCATCGCCGCAGCATCAGCTTTCGTGGTCACCATCCTCATCGTCCTCGTCTGCGTGGGCTGTCAAAGGTGAGCTCCATCGGGATAGTCACGTGATATTACTTCTTTTTTTTTTCTCTCTCTCTTTTCTTATCTTAAGTTGCACATTTAAATGAAAAGGACAACATCCAGAGTTAGATCATCTGCGCTGCCAGCTTTTTTTTGCGCCCTCCTAAATCATCCCTATCATCCACTCCCCTCTTTTATCTGTGTCTACTTCTTCTGAACTCTCCTCCTCCCTTCTTTCTTTTCCTTCCATCCGCCCTCTTCGTCTCTTTCATCCCCTGCTCTGAGCACAGTGGCAGTAATGAATGTTAATGGCGACCAGTGTCAGATCAGATGAAATGATGTTTACAGGACATAGATGAGACAGACAGGCCAGAATCAGAGCAGCCCCGCGTCACCCCTCTAAAGGAGACTTCTCAGCAGGCGAAAGCAATGGAGCACCCTGCAGTTTTAAGAGGATCAGACTCTGAGCCAGGCTAGAGCAATAGAATGGACTACTCTTTTTTTTTTTTTTTTTTTTGCAGAACCTTCGGGGACCAATCACAGGCTGCTCTGTGGCTTTGTTGCCATGGGATACACAGATAAGGATGTAGAGAAAAGTCAAACCAGCTTATGTCAAGGCAATAAAACCATACTATGTTAAGATCTAAAGAATGAAATATGTGTTCCCCCTGGAAGTTGAGCAGCTGAGTTCTCGGCAGTTCACCTGTTCAATCCCACTTTGTCATGAACAAACATGATATATCCTTAAAGAAGAGACCTTCTAATATTGATTCTGTACTATTGATTGACTTGCTCTTACTCTTTGAATCCTGGACTCACAGTAGATCTGTTACAAGCTAAAACAAACAAAACCATTGTCATTCTTCTTTATCTCTCTTCATGAATCCATGTCTTTTCTACCTGAGCTCCCTCCTGTGCATGATATTATGAACGTCTCCCATGGAAGCTGTTTTCTTCTCATGGTCCCCTTGGGGTATAATCCCCATATGTTTGTACAAATAGGATGTAGTTCCAGATCACTAGAGGAGACAATAACTAGCAGAAATATCACAGATCCTGACAAGACTACCGTCCTGTACCATGTATGTTCTGTGATTTCCTGCAACTTGTGTAATTGTATCGGATTCTTGCACCTGTTCATGAGCTAGAGTAGCTATTTATTGCTACCTCGTGTTTTTTCACACAGTAGCAAGACACTCCTTCCCTAAGTGAGAGAAGAGAGATGGGGGTAGGACCGTTTTCACATTCACACCTGCACCCAGGAGCTTTATTTAATCTCACCCTTACCATATCAACAGTTTCCTATAGCTACAGTCACCTCCAGCGATCCATAGAGACATTTTAAAGATGAATACCGGAGCATTATGAAGAACGTTCACTGTTTTATTGGTGTTAAGAAAACGAAATTACTTAAATGGTGACTTTGAGTGCTGTTAGCATACCAAGACTAAAAAGAAACAAAAGAAGTTTCTCAGTGAAGGACATCTTCAGCTTTGCAAAAACCTGAGTCACGCTCTTCTCACTGTTTGACTGGGCTCTTGTTATCAACCAAGGACTTTTATGCCCTAACCAGAGTTGGATGCTGATAGTATCTATGTGCTCTGAGTGTGTGTATGTCCTCTCTCTGTCCACCGGCTCCTGTCAACCTTCCTCGGTTTGATGTTGTGTCAGAAAAAGCAAGAGCAAGCACCCTCCAGCAGGAGAGAAAGGGACGTCTGTAAATATGGTGAGACATGATTTCATATTACTTTCTTTTCTTTGCTGTCTGTATCTCTTCTGTTCTTTTCCCTGTATCTTTCCACCCTCCCATAGTTTGTTATAAGTGCACACGCATATGTTTACACCTCTATTAACACGTGTGTATATGTGTGACAGCAGGGTACGCTTCGACATCCTAACCTCAACTCCATGAGCAAATCTGACACCAGGCTGCATGAGATTAACCGCTTTCCCTGCAATGGAAACTGTAAGTGATGAGTGACAGTTTGTATTTAAGAGTCCACAGGATAACAAGCTCTGTAATGATGTGATGTTCAACTCTGGGTCATTACACTTCTGCTCTCCCAATGCTTGTGCAGCAGTTAGTAAGAGCCGTCCAGCCAGTATGGACCTCCTGCTCCTCCACAGTCGACGCTCCCAGACGGACCTGAGGCCTTCCCATGGGCGCCAGCTTCCCCAGATCCCTGACGACCCCCAGGGATCTGGTCAGGGAGGTGGAGGGGAAATAGGAGGAGATGGAGGAGGGGGAGTAGTAGGCGGTGGGGAAATCAGAGATCACACCTACACAGAGGTGGGCTTGCGAAACAACCCCACCCCTACCCACTGCCTGGACGATGGCCTGTATGAGAGCGTTGGCGTCCGAGAAGGGGACGCTACCTCTAAGGTGCCCTCCTCCTCACCTCCTACATCATCTAACACTCCATCTACAATCAGAGCCACTCAAAGCCCCCCAGCTCAGGCCAACGGAGCCCGTGGTGGAAACGGGCTTGGGAATGTACGTATGCACAAACATGTGGTTTAAGATGAAACACATCATATAGAATTGGCGTATACCATGCACTGTACCTGTATATCACTTTCTTGAACCCTTCTTCTATATGCAAAGGCAAAAAAGCTTCCACAAGGTGGAGCTGTTTGTCCATTTCTGGTCTGGATAAAAGCTTAATATTTTACTACCTGTATTAAAATGAGGTACTATACTTACAGATTTCAAGATGTAGACTCAAAATAATCTAAATATTAATGGATTTAATGTAGATTTTTATTATCTTATCTTATAACTCACCCTGATTATATGTGCTGTCTAATGTGCAGGTCTTCAGTTGGATTGTTTTTAGTATACTTTCAATCAGTGATCAACTTCATTTCCTTTTTGATGCATCTCTGCAGATATTTGCCTGCAGCTGACATATTAACTCTTTCATAATTTGTGTTTATCTTCCAGAATGGGAGAGGGAACGGCAGAGGGAATGGAACCATTAACGGGCCGATGGCAGGGAGAGGTAATGGGCCAAATGGGGTCAATAGATCCCCACTTTCCTCCATCAACTCCCTGGCCATCCAAGATCCAGGAGGAGCAGAGTATGCCTCTATACGGAAGTTCAGAAAGGTAACAGTGAATAAGTTTATCTGTATGTTTTCTCTTGTATATGAACAAATTCAATAAAGTAGGTGTTGTTGTGTGCACTGCTGCATTCAGGATTAAACTCCTACACTGAAATACAATGTCATTTGTTTGTATTTTGTTAAATATTCATCTCAACATACAGTTTTCTATGTTGCCGTCTAACACTCCACTGGCACGTCAGAGAAGTCTGAAAGTGTTTGATTATGTGGACTTTGTACTGTGGTCATTGACTGAAAACCTTGTATGTAATATTTCCACTGGGGACTGAATACCTCAAGGTTGACAAGACAAACAGGAAGGAAAATAACGGGGCCGACAGCCAGTCAGACAGCCAGTCAAGCGTGAGTGATTCACCCTCGGCTCCTCCGCTCCATCGCAGTCAAGAGTTTCCACGCAAGCCGTTGGAGCCGTTTCACCTACACTCCTTCCCAAAGGTAAAACTTTAGATCAATACTCTCCATATCAACCATGTGCACTGTATTACCCAGCCATTGCAGCGTCCCAGTTGTGAGTCTGCCTCTTTATCAACAGAGGGCGATGTCTACAAACACACTTCAGGTTCAGACTCCTGCACTACCATCACCACAGACATTTTATATTATCCTGGAAGACATTTGTGCTTTGGTTTGTAATACTCATACTCACGTGTATGCATAATAACACAAAGTCTGCTGAGTGTTTACTTCAATTACAAACAAAATTAGGAAGGATCAAATCTATCTTTCTGTGGCACTGTTATTAACAGATTTTATATCAGCCTTTGCAAATCATAATAGGGTTGCATGCACCAGCTGCAGTGAGCTTATAAACAGTCAAGGCCGCAGTTAGGGCAGTTGGAAATGGAGGGACAACGATCAGATCGTAATCAGCTTTTCCTGTGGTTGGCTGGCATATATCTGGTTAAGCATATGTGTGTATTGTTAGATTTGTGTGTGTGTGTGTGTGTGTGTGTGTGTGTGTGTGTGTGTGTGTGTGTGTGAGTGTGTGTGTGAGTGAGTGTGTGT
>JAPSES010000236.1:4480209-4500887 GCA_029822895.1 Maxillicosta whitleyi
TATTTTTGTTTTGTTATTTTTTTTTGTGTGTTTGTGTGTGTGTTTGTGTGTGTGTGTGTGTGTGTGTGTGTGTGTGTGTGTGTGTGTGTGTGTGTGCACTTCTTCAGCGCATTTGCTTGTACCACAGTATTAAAGTGGTTGAGTAAAGAGTGGAAGGATAGATTATGTAAGAGTCTGGCAGGCTGCCAAGAGCTGCCTTTGTGTGTGTGTGTGTGTGTGTGTGTGTGTTCCAGTTGAATCTATCAGTAAGTCTATCTCGAAACGGGTAACAGGTAGCCAGCAGCGAGTGTGGAGATAAATAATGTTCACATATTGAAACCATTTACTCTGCCCCTGCATCTATTACTCACTCTCTCTGCACAGGAGGAGCATATAAAACTTTAATCAGCCTTGTTCACATGTGCACACACCACTACACTACATGCTTTCTAATTGCTTTCTAATTGGTGTTGATCACCAGCAGTGATATATTTTAGCAGACCTATTCATGTTATAGTTAATTGTTAAATAAAAACTGTTTTTATTTCAGATTTGTTCTCTCTCTCTCTTTTTTTTTTTTTTTTTTTTTTTTAGAATACTATTACAAATATACACAAGTGAAAAGAAACATGATGATCTTAAATAAACACATTTTCCAACATGGTGAGAGGTGTTACCACAGAATGTCCTACCTAAATTCTTGTAGCAGTGACCAATGCTTTAGGGGTGAGTCATTTGCAAAGCTATCTGTATGTCAGTTTTTCTGTCAGCAGGATGTCTTTAACTGAATGGATTTGCATAAAACCTTGTGGAAAATCGGTCGCAGAGAAAGGAGGAACTGATTAACTCGAGTTAAAAATTCAACAGCTGTAGAAGTACTCGCTGATACTTACATAGCTTTCTCACTCAGCTTAGCAACATCTACAGTGATTTCTAATTTTGTACAGACTTTCCAAGAATAATTGTTTTTGAAAATATGTGGAATTGATTTGGAAAGGGAAATAATAATGGCAATGACTATGTTACTAGCATCTCTAGCATCTGATTCCACTTAAGATCTGATCTCAGAGCAGTTTTGGCAGTGATTCCACTGTACACTTTTTGGATTTGTGGTACTAACAAAATTACTTTTGGACCAAAAAATAAGCCAGAAAAAAACAACACAGAAAAATAATGTGGAAACAGACACATATGCTACAAACATAAATGTTTGTTTGTAAGTTTCTATTAATTCAAACCTAACATGATCATAAACTCTAACAAACAAATGTGTCACAGACTCACATTCACACACACAGATAATTGGTCTATGCTGTGCCACATGGCAACTGTTTACCTATTGAGCAACTCTAACAAATGAAAACTTCCGCAATTCACTATCCAGATGAGAAACACTAGCAAATACACACACATTGTACAAGTTATTATTTATAGTTGCTACAGGATACAGTTTTGGAAAAAGACTAGTAATTGATCTGATGATTGCAATACCTGCCTGAGGTCCTTAATCGATTTTGCTCACCAGGAGGCAGTTTTCATGGGCAATGGGGAGCAGTACATCTGGAAGCCTCCTGAGGATGATGATATTATCACCTTACACCCACCTCCGCACCGTGGAGAGAACGGACAGGGGCACCCATCACCCCCAACTGCAAAGGAGGTAGTACGTATATGTCTGTATTCACTTTGTGTGGTTGTGGTAGATGGGGGGAGGAACCACTCCACAGGGGGCCGGAAACGTTAACGGGAGACGTCTAAGTGAACAGGTCTCTGATTTGTGTCGGCTGTGTTTACCATTTGGGGCACCCATATGATTGGATACACCTTCATAACATTGCTGCCCTGTGACCTGTCTGTCATACAAGGCCTCTGCTTACAGCCAGAGGTTATGTTACTTATATACAGCATCCCAACCCCCTCCTTCTCTGTCTGAACCCTGACCCCAATGCCCCAGCCCCCACCCTCATGTATCTGTCTGCCGGGCTCCTCACGCCAGACGGACCCAAGGTGAGCATCATATGCTGTAGAAAAATAAATTCTAGTTTTTTGCTTTTATAAAGGTGTTTGGTAAAGACTGTTTGTCTTCCTTAGCCAACACACACAAGCAATTGGTCCATGACTGAAATACAGGCCAAAATGCTGACCTATATATGGAAGGGTCTGGTGGTGAGTGGGGGGAGTGTACTCTTGCCAATCAAGTCACATAATCCACCACATGTGCTCACACATGCAGTTACTCCACCCCCACGTCTCCACATTCAGACCCCCCTTTTAGTCCCTGCTGGACACACCTTATACATTCTGAGGAAGTATCACACAGTTGACAGAAGAGATTGTCTGAAACTCATTGCTGGAGGAAAATTTCATGCAGTTTATTCTTAGTAAATTGAAAAACTCATATTGTTCAGATGACACGATAAGAGATAATCTCAAAGTTACTGTCTATTTTAAGTTATTGTAAGAGGAAAGAGATAAGTAAAACATTAATCCTAACAAGTTTTGACCTTCTGTTAAGTTTCTGCCTTAAGCCTGTGTTGAGACAAGGAGTTTGGACCCTGTATTTGGAGATTAAAGGGTTAAGTCTCTGCTGTTTAGCCTCATGAGTTAAACCCCTCCCCGGCAAATCAGACAGCTATGCAGAGCAGTTGGCCTTAACTGAACTCTGCAATCTTCTTCTCCTTTTTGTCTTTTGTGACATTTTTCATGTCAAAACATTTTTCTCTCTCTTAGCTGCTTAGAGTTTTTCCATTTGAACTTTTGTTTTTGCCCTAGCATGCCCATATACTTTGTATCCTCTGGAGTTTGTCAGTTGTAACCGTCAAAAGGTGTTGAGTTTCTACTCCCACCTAAATCTCCTCCTCTCTTCTGGCGCTCGCTCCTTCTGCTCCACTCCCTTCGTGGCTGTTAGGGGGGCGCTGCCTTCCCCAGCCAATCATATTGCACAAAGCATGTCTTACCATATGAATATCAACTGCTAGCAGAATGGAGATGTGTGCTGTTTTATGTTATTCATGACGTTGACGACATATATGTAGATGCATTACTGCATCAGATAGATAGATAGATAGATAGATAGATAGATAGATAGATAGATAGATAGATAGATAGATAGATAGATAGATAGATAGACTTTATTGATCTGTATTGATACCAAACTGTGTAGTGCTGCAGCAGCTTGATAAACAGTGAAAATACAATACAAGAGCAAAGACACTATACATAATAAATTAAAAGTAAAAAAAAAAAAAAGACAACTGATATAAACAACAATAAACTGTAATGTGCAAAGTAAACTGGATTTTGTTCGGTAAGATGGAGGTGCATACCTAACACTAAAATGCATAGTGCAAATATCTTTATGGCCAGGTTTAAAGGTCAGGCAGAGGTGAGTTTATTGTAGTGAAATGGCATGTGGCAGAAAAGACTTTCTATGTCTGTCGGTACAACAGCCTGTTGGAGAACGTACTGCAGTGTCATGATGGATATCAGTTTCTTTAGCAAGATGTTAAAGACCACCATGGTCTCCAGGCGTCCTTCCTGAGACCTATGGCAGAGCCAGCCTTCATGATGATTTTATTTTTTGTTGGTGTCACTGGCTCTGATGCTGCTACCCCAACAAACAGCCACAAAGAAGATGGCACTGGCATTGACTGGTAGGTACCAGACTAGCAGAAGGTCTCCAACATCAACTACCTCAGACAGCATAGTCGGCTCATCCACCTCCCCCCGATCTATAATAGTTATGGAGGCATCCTCTTCTTCCCAAAGTCAATCACCATCTCTCTGGTCTTTTTGACGTTCAACCTCAGGTGATTCTGTTCAGTCCACTCCACAAAGTTGTCTTCCAGTTTCCTGTACTCCCCCTCCCCTCCCTCTTTTGTACACCCAGTAATGGCTGAGTCATCAGTACATTTCTGCAGATGACATGACTCACAGTTGTACTGGAAGACTGTGGTGTATAAGATAAAGAGGAAAGGGGAAACACATTTCCATCTGGAGCTCCTGTAACATTGACCGCTCTATCAGACAGAACACTGCCCAGGTGGACAGACTGTGGCCTGCCGGCCGTGTAGTCAATAATCCAGGAGATCACTAAGTGCTGACCTGTAGCTTCTTACCCAGTAGCGGAGGTTGGGTGGTATTAAAAGCAGTGGAGAAATCAAAGAATGTGATCCTCACAGTGCTTCCTCCACCGCCAAGGTGCATATGGGCTCACTGCATTAGGTAGATAACAGTGTCATCTTAGGGCAGGAACAAGGCAGGATGTCCTCCACAGCACCAGTGCTCTGTCCAGACTCAGGCTCAGGTTGTAGAGGTGTTTCAGGACAGAAGACAGCTGGGAGGCGCAGGTCTGCAGTATCCTGGGGCAGATGTTGTCAGGACCTGCAGCCTCTCCAGTCTCTCCAGCTGTCTCTGAACCGGGCCTGTAATCACCATCATGTGGGGGAGGGTGTTGTTGTCTTCAGTGGAGGAGGAGGGGAATAGTGCAGTATGGAAGAGTGAGGGGGGAGGGGTTGAAGCATGTGGGGCAGCGTGGGTGTGTAGGTGTCAGGGGGCATTGGAAGGGTGACAGAAGGTGAGCTAAACCTGTTGAGAACCCGGTTTAACTGGTTTGCTCTGTCCAGGCTCCCTGATGTCTGCCTGTCCTTCCCTTCATCCCTGTGATGTGCTTCATCCCCCCCACATGTCCCTTACATTGTTCTGCTGGAGTTTAGCTTCCAGCTTCCTCCTATATGTGTCCTTACATGCCCTCTGTATCTCTCTGAGTTCATGCTGAACACTCCACAGCTCTTCTCTGTTTCCAGACTTGAAAGCCCCCTTCTTCTTGTTTAGAAGTGCTTTCAGGTCACTGGTGATCCACGGCTTATTGTTGGGGTATGGTAATGTTTTCACGGAATTTCTGTTGTCCATTGTCATGATGCAGCCCTGACATACTTTGAAGCCACCAGGACTACGTTATGGTCTGATCTGCTGGGGAGGGGGCTGTGGCTGTGTATGCATCACTGGCATTAGCATACAGGAAATTGTGGGTCTGTAGTGTTCTGTAGATTAGCAGTGGTGGATCTGATGACTTCACAGGCTACTGCTGTGTCAGCTGACAGAGGGATGTATACAGCAATTATTATGGTGGAACGTGAATTCTCTTAGAAGATAGTAAGGCGTATTCCTACAGAAAGCACTTCCATGTCCTTGCTACAGAGACGTAGCAGGCATACTATTGTGTTTCCATGGACAATCACTGCTTGCCAAAATTTAATTTTGCTTAAAACCTCAGTCAGAGCCGAAAGCTGAAGCAGTATCTGAGCAGAAAGGAGCAGAGAAGAGGGAGGAGAAAAGAAAACATACAATGCACAGGCTTCCTCAACAGCTGCAGCCCAGTTTTGAAATCCCCATCATCTTGTGACTTCCTTCCTCTGCTGCACAGTGCTGCAAATTCTGCATGCACAAATGAACACACATACACACTCGCTCATACAAAGAGTGCACATTGTGAGAACACACTTGTAGCATACGCTGGGGTCTGTGTTTATCCAGAAAGGTCACACAAGAGGTTTGTGGGGGAAGGGTATATCTGAGGCTAGAGGTCTGTAAGAGACAGAAAGAGGGGGAGGGACAGAGAGAGAGAGAGAGAGAGAGAGAGAGAGAGAGAGAGTCATACAGTCTGATTATTCTTTACCTTATATGAGACATGTAAAGGAAATGTACCATGAAAGTAATGTCAGGGTGGAAAAACAAAGAAAACAGAGTCCTGCTTTCTGCCTGTGGGCTCTCAGGTTTCAGTTGTTTTGAAGCAGAGTGAAAGCATGACATATTTGTGAGTATGTGAGCTATAGAGTTTACTTAGCCTGTATTTCTCTGGGCTACTAGAGCAGAGCTGCTGATCTGGGTGTGAACAGGGAAGGTAAACACAACCATATCCCACAATCCTCTGCTGTTGTGCTCCTCTTGTGGAATTTTGACACAGAAATGCCAGAGGTCACAACACTAGTTTATCTAAATTCCCCATGAGTGCTCACACATGCCTTTTGTATAAGTCGTAGGTATCAAGCCTTAAAAGATCCACTGTAATCACACACTTTTATTCATGTGCTATATGTGAATGTATGAGCAGACACCTGCAAGTCACACTGGGGCAGATGCAGTAACAAAAGCACACATACATGCTTCATTCAGAGCGAATGACATGTGTGCAAAGTCCATTAATGAACACCAGGGAGTTTTTTTTTTTTCTTGGCTTTCATCCAGACCTTTCACACCATAGCCTGCTGTCTGTTGCCAGAGCAGTTGTGGTGAAATTTTAACAGGTCTATCCACTGCCGCTCTCCCTAGACCTCAACAGACTGATAACACAGTTTACTCGGTCTTATCCCACCCCGTTAAAATAGGTCAGGTTACAGCACAGAACAAGCTCTGTCAACACATGCGCAACCTACTGTGCACACACCCACATAAATCAGACTCGCACACATTTGCGCACACAAAATTAGCTGCATTATGTTCTAATGTGATACTGTGATGTAAGTCCCTGTACATTACAACATATGTGAGATAACAGTTGTGATTATAGATGTTCACTGGAGTAACAAAGCTGTGAATGAAGCATAAAAACAATCATGTTCTATTTCAGACTGTTGAGTAGTTGTACTGTAGTTCAGGAGCATTAACTGATACCACACTCTGCTCCTGTGTGTGTTCTCAGATTGCAGACACGTACTCCATTGTGTGTAAAAGTCAGAAGAAGAAACCTCCCATGGAAAACAACGGAGCAAAAACCCTCCCACGCTCATTTGGTGGGGATAAAGGCAAAGGCAGAGGCAGAGGGGTTCAGGGCCCAACCCGGTCTCAGGAGGAGCCCTGCTATGAACCAGTAGGAGACAGGTCCTGGTCCACATGTGCGGTCCCCGAATCAGACCCTGCATACGCGACTATCGACAGCCACCGGAAGCGTGACCAGGCCGGTACCAATAATAGCACAGTTGGGGGTAATGCCACTTTGAAGAGGAAGAAGCTGGCGCAGCAACAACAACCGCAGCAGGCAGCACCAGCAGCACCTCAAGGCTCAGGACCCAGCACACTGCCCGCTAGAGGCCTGCCTGGTGGGGAACACTTCTATGAGACCATCAGCGATGTGAAACAAGGGGCCAGTAGCTCCAGCACCACCACCATTTTCACCTTTAATGATGGGATGGAGATGTATGTTACCGGCCTGTAGCTGGCTGACAGGAAGGCGGAGGGTCCACTGGTACAGAGTCACTTAAGGGACCTCTCTGTTCACCGGCCACCAGGTCGCTGTACATAGATACAAGACCCTCAACAGACAAACAACATGAGGATCCATTTTGTGTTGACATCAGGTACAAACAGGGTCTCAATCCAGGTTCAGACTTCCCTTGTTTGGTCTGTATTTCAGAACCAGCCTAAGCCTAGTTCAGCCCAAATGTGGACCAAATATGTTTTAAGAAAAAAAAAAGAAAGAAAAAGAACAAAAAAAAAAACCAAACTGGAATATACATCCTCAATTTACTGTGTCATACTCACCTGTCAGTGCATCATTTTTCCATAATATCTTTATTTTTATATGAACACTGTACTCTTAAAAGATGTGTGATGTAATTCACAACCTGAGAAAAACATACTTTAATAGATTAAATTAAAAAAAGAATCATGCATGCAATGTGCAAAACACAAAACACACATTTGAGACAGTAAAGACAGTAGACAGTAAAGTAGCAAGGAAACTGGCTGTATCTGACGTATGAGGCACCCCGTTAACTCTTGTCACCCATAAATACACACACATATGCCTCATGTTGTGGGGACTTATGTAACATACGCAGATGGATGTCACAGAGATTTGTGGTGCTCACTTCTCCCTAAGCAAACATCTGAAACAGGTTCTCTGAGCACACCGGCCTGTTGCCTGGCAGACAGCTTTGTGAGGCTTTGTTCAAACATTGGCCTATAATTAGCCACTTTAAATGCAGAGGTAAGTAAAGGTTATTGTCCCTGTTTCACAAATTGTCATCAATATTCCTGCAGGCCTATTAGCAGCTGAGTCAATCCATACCAAGTCACCCAGGATTCATAACTTTTCCCAATATTTGTCATAGGCTTCTTCAAGAAAAATCACGGGAGAACTTAGTAATAAAACTTATATTAGTTCATCGGACCTTGGACAATCCTACAGCTCTACACTACAAATAATTTTTTCCTATATTTGCCTAGATCTATGTGCCAATTTTGATCATTTAGATGTTTATTTTTCCCTGGATTTGGTTCAAATATATACAGGGGTTGAACCCATAAAGACCCACCGCTACTTTAGTGGCCCTTCCAAAAACTTTTTTTTTTCTATATTTAACCTTTCTTAAGTGATTTATCAACATTATTTATTATAGTATTATCCTCTGTATTTTGTGTTTTTCAGTATAAATCCAGTATATCCCTAAATTCAATATACTGATCATGTAGATGTTCATTAAAGCTCAAATTAAAGTTGAGAGTAATTATACTAGAAACAGACAAAACTCAAGAAAAAGTGTCCATCTACTGGTGAATCAATGTTGTAGAAGATGACAATGTTTCCATGTTTACTTCAGTGCCTTTCAACATCCAAATGGGTCATATCTGATGACTGTGAAAAGATGGCAAACTGCATTTTATAACAATTATTTACATGTATTGACTGACATTTTAGAACAGTTTTGGTCACCAGTGGAGGTTTGGGTCTTTATGGGTAGGGAACAAAAAGGAAAACTTGCACTGCACATTGATGTAAATGAAATGAAAATCCAGTAAAGGTAAAAGCCAAACTGTCAATATATTTAGTTTCATCTTAATGGGGATTCTTTGGGTTCTGTGTGGTATTAATAGAGTTATATTATATGTAGATGTTATTTGGTTTTAGTAATAGTAATGTTTGTTCATTAGCTCAATACACACTTTTTTCAAACTGAAGCAATTTCTGACACCATTAAGTAGTCGCTTTAGAAAATAATCCCTATCAAATGTGAGGACCTAGATGAGTTGGTATGGATTGACCCTGTTCAGTTTTTAGGTCTCAAAATAAATCTATAGAGTGCTTAACTCAGTGATGTACCCTTCTCTTAAGTAGTTGTTGAATTCATTAAAAATCTACTGTGAGAGTTAACAAACATCTGTTTCCAAAGGCATGATGACACACTCCAATACATTTCCAAACAAATACACTCACGTCCAGTGAGTCACACTGACTCTAATGATCGGGTCAGGGGCATGGAGTGGGTTGTGCAAGTTTCCCCAGTGATACAGATAGCAGTTTTCATGATGTCAGACCTTTTTCTGACCTGTATTGTATTACTGAAATCAGCAAGAGAGGAATATATTTTGGAGAAAAAAAAGGAAGTGAAATTATGTTCAAAACAATTTAAGGCACCTCATCCAGTACAGTTAATATCCTGTCTTTTTGGCACAGTTCATATTATCAACTTTTATGATCTTTGTAATTTTGTACTGGACAGCTGCAGGACTGTTTGTACTTAATAGCACATTATAGTCCTATATGGGCGCCTCCAAGCTTAATGTTGATTTGCTTTCATGGTCTCAAGTCAAAACCAGAGCTCTCTGTTGCTCACTTGAGTTAACTCTGGTGGTTGAAATAGCAACAAGACATTTGGACTCCAAGGAAAATAGAGTGCTAAGTATAAAAAATAAAATAAAAATAAAAAACAAATCACCAGTGAGTGTCCTTTGGAAGGTTGCCCCTCGCCCTCTCCCCTCCTTCCTTTTCAGCCACTGCCCTAAGTTCTCCTCCATTACAAACAAGATCTTTTTCATGTAGCTTTGAGGAGCATGTATTGTAAAGAATAGGGGAAGAAGACATCGCCTTTGAGGCTTAATAAAAGCACACAGATAAAAGGTTAAGAAGTATACATACTGCTCACATGCTGAGTGATGAAGTACACATTAAAATGATCTCACTGTGAGACAGGGTGACCATGTACAAAGATGGGTTAAGATAATGTCAGTAACTTATATGTACAAATGCAACTGCGTCAGAAAGTATGTAAAAAACAATGCACTCTGTATTTAATTGCACTGTTTATTTTTTCTTACCTACTGACAATGCCATTGGTTGAATAGCTCATGCCACTGCCATGAAAATATGTTGTTGGTGCAATTTTCCTGCTTGATCAAAAAAGTGCATGCTTTGATATATGGAGATGAAAACAAATATTGTTGTACTTAACTGATCTCGTTAATCTGTTATTTTTTTTCTGTTGTACTCTTATTTTTTTATTTTTTACCATGTGATGCAACACAGCATACAGTTTTGTCCAACGCAGTAACTTGGAAGTGGGTGGGTAGGGTGGGGATGGCAGGGTAAAAGAGATAGAGACATGTCACAGGGAGGAAAGGGGAGAGTGCTGTTTATCCTCAGCTCCAGTGGGGGAAGCAAAAAAGAGCCACAGAAGTGGAGAATGGAGGAGGAGAAGAAGAAGAAGAACAGCTAGCATAAAGCTGGATAAGGATCACTTCAAATGGACAAGGACCCAAAGGACCCTCCTCCTCCTGATATGAGTCTGTGCACACGCGCATAAACACACACACACAACCACACACACATGCACAGATAGGAACACACACTGCAACATCAAGCTAAGTGCGTTTCAGTTTAGGGGAGGAAGCACATTTTGCTTCTCCTTGATCAGGCCTTCCATATACTCCCTCCCCCAGCTGTGTTCATCCTCCAGTAACCCACACAGAACTCTCTTTTCTCTGCTTCACCTCTCCCTCGCTGTGCAGAGAAAGGCCCTTTGATGTCCAGTTCTGAGGGACTCAGGGAGTGATATGGTTGTTGAGGGGGCAGAGGCTCTGGGTCAAGCCAACCCTAGTCCGATATCAACAATGCACCAACGGCTCAACTACTGTCTGATATGAGAAATGGCTAACAGCTGAGATGCTTAACAAGCACTGCTAAGGCTTCCCGTAGACAATGCTGGCTGGAAATTGCAATCACGCTTAATCCTTTTTCTCTGGCTGCCACTTTATGTGTCACATTTTATTTATCCTGAGAGAAGGCACTGATCTGATATATTTTGTTGGACACTGTTGTACACTGATAGAAACAGATGTTCATTGCACAAACAAATACAGTATGATGATGTAAATGTGTAAAATATTCTGTTGCTGTTCTGATGTTGTTTCAATGTAACATACAGTATATTTGTTTAAAAAAATGATGGTTATCACAGACACATTGTACTTTGTGGATGCAAAAATGTTTCATGCTTTCCATGCAGATACAGATGCTGTTTGTTAATTGTCTTCAGATATAATTATGGGCCAATTCTGCTGTGACAGCTGTAGCCAATGTTGTATGTTCTTGAAGCACAGGGTTTAGTTGAAAAATAATAAATATATTATCATATAGTGTGACAGTGCAGATATGCAAAAGATTGTAATGTTTTATATTAATCTTCATAAAATATTAAAGTGAGTTTTTACTTTTCTAATAAAGTGGCACATTATAACATGTGTGTCTGTGTTTTGATTGCAGTCATTGCAACAAATTAATTTACACAATTATTATGGTAGTCGGGTGTGTGCAGCTTGCAGAATACATTGCTACAGCTCTGTAGCAGATTCACAGTAGCAAGAGTAGTTTGCAATAAATTTGGTTTACAATAACATGGAGAATTAGCAATAAACAAGATAGGTAAGCGCTGCTGAATATTATGAATGCATGGCTCCATAAAACAGAATCGGGTGTCTCCAAAACCTGAAAATAAAACAAAATCATGTCACTATGAAGACAGCCAATATATGCAACACATAAGTGTATTATATTTTGCACTTGCTACCTCCTTAAAAGTACACTTTACAAACAGGAAGTGGGCCCAATTTCAGGTTTTCGTGTAAATCTACAGCTATCTGAACTCAAAATTGCAAAGTTGTGCATGCAATCTATGCATTTTCTACACATTCATAAATATAGTGAATTGAATAGATGTTTTTACACTCTGGTAAAAAAAGACTTTCAACGTTTTGGGGTGATTTACATTGATACAAACATAATGCACAGTGTGGTTCGTGCCAGTAGAACATTATTCGCTAAATTACAGTTTTATTTGCAGAAAAATATAAGTGCGCAGTTATCAGCCGGGGCCTGCAGATCGTACGCCTCTTCCTCGCTTGCTTCTCAAACCCGGCCGGTACTTCGTCGACGGCAGACACCGGCCGGTAAACTGTAGGACACGCCCCCTCCCCCTTCCACCCACATTAGTTAGACGAGAGCAGAAAAATGTGATTGACACGGTGGCTTTAGCCAATCATAAGCTGTTTCGCCGTGGACGCGTGCCAGAGTGAAATGTTTATGTATGCAGCGGACCAATAGGAACGAGCCAGAGGGGGCGTGGTGTTCTTTTGGAGGAAAGAGGCAAAACAATCTTTTATCCTCCTGACCGGGCGGCTTTTTGGATATCCTGGGTAGTGGTGGTGGAGGCGGCGGTAGCAAACTTTACATGTAGACTAGATAGAAGTAAATACACGGACAGTACTTATCAACTCACGACAATCCTGATAAATGTATCTAATTCCAGCATTTTGCACTAAAATCTATAGAAAGCTGGTATTCTTTCTTTAGTCTCCACTCACCCTGTCTAAACATGGATTCCAGATATATTTTGGACAAGTCTTCGGTTGGGTCAAGGGTTGGTAGTGCGGATTTCAACTGCCGAGCAGGCCGCTCCGTGCTTCGAGACAACAGGGTCCCCACGACGGATAAAAGTGGTCCCATGCCGGCGTACACAAACGGCTCCGTCCTTTACAAATTTGTAATGGACGGTGGTTTGGCAGCGGAGGTTAAAAGCGAGCAAAGCTTTTCAAAAGGGAACGGGCTGACTCCGGGCGGTCGAATATTGCACGACATGGAAAAAGTAAGTGTCGTTTTGCTTGTGTTAACTGAACCAACGACTCCATTAACCGGCAAAGTCAGCGGCGTAGCGTACATTAAATCGGAACGTATTGCTAACCTGTCATTACGCTGTGTAATGATAAGTTTGACGCCGTACACCGCTTTCATTCGCCGTTATTACATTTACACGTCGGCACGAGCGTTTGTGACGTTCACACCACATTGCAACTGCTGTGTATTGTCCTGTTTCGACTGTGAAGTATTGCTTTATAACTCCTTTTTTATTTAAATCGTTAGTTGTTTTGCCAACTGGTGTCAGCGCTCGCGCAGAAGTATACGTCGGAAATAAACCGCTTTAAATGGCGGCTCAATCGCTTTGCAAAGTTTACAGAAAAAAGGGGGCAGGGACTTCGAACTATTAGCTATCCCCCTCCCCCATAACGTGTGGGTGGAGCCACAGACGGGGCTTCCTGACTGCACAGCACAGTCCCGGCTCCTCACAGCACACAACCAGATTTCAGTACTTTTAAATAGTTTTCTAAAATTTACTTTAAAAAAATACACATTGTGCTTCTGTTTTTATGTTTACACTGTTTTAGCTTGTTTAGTCTGTGGTTTCTTACTCAGTTTCCAAAAAAGCATCTGAAAATATATTTCTTTTGTAGGGTTACTCATGTTTCCAAGTCATCTTACATTGTCTATCATGGTGTGAAATATACATACATTTAATACAGAACTGGTTTATTGATTATGTTATGGAGATGCTGCCACAGAGGAGCCTTCATAACTATTATTTCCCCAATTACGAATATGAAGGAGGCTTCATCAGTTCTAAAAAAAAATTCTTCTGCACCAACATTTTAGTCAGCCATACTCTCTATAAGAAATTATCAATAATGAAATCATGGTATTTCTTATTGGGGCTGCAAACAGTCATTATTTTTAGCATTAATAAATACCTGTACTATATTTTTAATTTACCAAGTTATTGTCCTGTCATTGAAACGAAAAATACTCAAAAAGTGAATCAGATGGCTTTTTTGGGCAGGACTTAAAGATATTTAGTTCACTGGTACAGAAGAAGAAATGAAACTAAATATTCACATTAAAAAAGATGAAATCTGAGAATTTTCCTTAAAATTACTCAAACCAATTGGTCATCAAAATACTCATTGATTAATTGAGTAGCAAACAAGAAATTCATTATAGCTTCAGTTCTAATCCAAATGCATTGCGTTTCTTGGCTTATTTGTTTTTGCACCAGTTACAGTGACACTTAAATCATTGTTAAAAATATTTTCAAACATCTGAAAAGGCAGGAGAACTCATATCTGACTCATATATTCCTGGAAAACAACAATCACTTATAGGTGCTTTAATGCTTTGTCCAAACTAGTATTTTGTTAGAGTTAATGTGATTGAACTAGTACGGAGTCTTTGTTTATCACCTGACATTATGTACTTGATATACAAATGCTAATAGTGGGTTCAATAATGTTAGACTGACATGTACTATGATTTGTTTATTCATTTCCTAGACTGGCCTGGGGGACCAAAAAGATGTTGGTTCCAATGGGGTCCTGAAAAAGGCAAGCCCCGCTCACTGCCCAGTTATAAACGGGCAGATGCCAGGCAGCCTCATGCACTTGGACATCAGGAACCCAGGGAAACAGGCAGAGCTGGCCAACAACTTCAGGGCAGCACAAGGGCAGAACGTACCACCAACCGAGAGACAGCCTCACCCCTCCTCCCACATCCCAGTCCCTAGACACAGGTACAGACAGGCTGAGGACATTTGTAGTCAAAGACTTCTGTTCCATCCATCCTTGTTTTCTACTTTCAATGTTTCATGTTTATGTGATAGCAGCATAGCAGTTTGATGTCATTTTTCTTTACGTTGTCCTGAACCTATAGGGAACACACTGTTGATCATCAGAAATATTTTTATGTGTCCAATGCAGCAGCTAATGCTGCATTTCCTCTATGGGGTACGGACTCGGCTCTACTTGACTCAGCCTTTTTGCATTTCCTTTTAAAAAAAAAAAAGACCTGGAATCTGGTACCCGGGGCTAGTTTTTTGTTACCACTTCTGCCGAGGTTACAAAATGGGGGTGCTGATCCCAAAATGTCATGTGTGAACACTGCAGACCACTTTCTGGCCAAGTTGTCTCTGCGTCATTGCGTTATCAATGTGCAACCTGCCTTTTTAAAAAAACAAAACAACTAGATTCGGAGGGTTACAGGAAATATACTGGTGGGTTAATCAGTCTGCAAAATAATAATGACAGCCACATACCAAGGATAAAAAATATCATCCCATTGACATCATCCATTGTGTGCACGTATTGCGTGATCGTTGTTCTTCTCTACCTCTTTGTTTTTACCACCAGCTGTGCTGCATTGTAGATGACGTGGTTACGTGCCAAATTACGTGCTGCGTTGCTATTATGACCAGGTACTCCACGCCGATAGTATCCTTTAATGGAAATGGTCTCCAGGAATAGTACCTGGTACCCAAGTGGAGTTGAGCTGAGTCGAGTTGAGCCGGTTCCATGTAGCGGGAACGCAGCATAAGTTGACACTGACTTTGTGGCATGTATGAAAATAACTTCCCCAGGCAATTTTCATACTCCACACTCAACCTTTACAAAGTCTTGTCTAGAAGTGGAATTCACCCTCTGGCTACAACCATACAGTGGTTTGGTCATGAATGGTGTGTGGGCGTACGGGTCAACTGACCACATGTTTGGTGTTCCATCAAGAATATTTTTGAAATATGCCTTAACATTGCCAAAGCTTGAGATGAAGGACAAAAATTACACAGTCACTTGACAAATGACAGAAGTAATGAAACAATAACAGTATGCTCATGTGGATTGTTGTTAAAGCAGACAACTAGCTGGATTATACTTCATTTAAGAAAGGTCTTATAGCTGAAGTATCTGTGCCCTCCGTGACTGTCCCTGAGCCTGAAACTGTCTACGTTGACCCTGTATCTGTGACAGACAGCTTAGTGGGTGCATCAGTGTGACATGCTCACTGTGCCTCAGGCAAGAAGATGAGCTTTGTTATGTGCTGCTGTGTGGTGTTTGATGTTTTATTTACTGTGCTGTAAATGGGGGTTTTGCTACCATGTCACACATTTTCATCCACAGATGCAGACACACAAACTACGTATTGTGCAGGAATCAGGATGTTTTATTTATTTATTTATTTTTAAAGTCTGTAACACACACACATAAGCTGTTCAAATAGAAGAAGCAGCCAATGCATCCAGGGACAAGCCCAGTGCAGGGATACATGATTATATAAGAGAGGAGAAGGCCTGTAGAGGCTGGAGGCGGTGCTTTAATTCAGTTTACACAACTGTTGGTTATTGTCTGTGTTAAGGCTGTCGGTCTTCCAGACTGCATTTACACATTAACAAAAATACCTGATAGCGTTATAGTACAGTACAGACGATGATTAAAAGTTTTTTCATTTTTACAGATCTTTGTTTATTTGATTTTTGCAAGCAGTCAACAAAGCAGTTACTTAGACTCTTGACAGTAGGCAGGGTGTGGATTTTGGCTTTTGAATGGCACTCTGAACTCCCTTCCTTGTTTTTTTTTTTTTTTTTTTTGTGATCACGTGCTGCTGATCACATATGATATTTGGGAGTGTCTCTGGGGACCACGCAAGACTGAACATGCTTTTAAACCAGAATGCTGTGTGTCTATTAGTGTTTGAGTGCGTTTGCACATTTGCCTACCACAAACAAGCTGCTGTTGTCACCTCCCAATCTATGTTTTAACCAGAATTAAAACATCTCTTCTCCACAGTTTGACTGCTATCTCAGCAAACTGCACATACAATAACAACTTCTAAGCTGACATTACACAGCTGCTAAAAGAGGTTGCATAATATTATATAACAGTTTGGCCATATTAGCCAGGTCTGTTTGTACTTCCACCGACCTTTTAGATTAACTCCCTGTTTTTACACTGTTAAACTTAGCTTTTGTTTTGCAGCTGGTGACAAGCAACATTTTCAGAAGACACTGGAAGACATTCGTATTTACCAATTTCAGTTGGAGAACTAAAAACACAGCACATAAACCCACTCACACTAGTGAAATAATAGTTTATATTTACATTTTCTGCAGAGTTACTTGGCTCTATGGGAACATTTAGATAATTGCCAGACTAACTGATTTATACACCGCTACCAAAAATGTTACAACTTTTAAAATCTATTGATAACCAACAGGTGTAATATGTAATCCATTAAATTACTTGCCTGTGCTGCAAAATAAATTCTTTTCACAAATAAATCTGTTACACTAACAACAAAATGTATGGAAGTACTTCACCCTTGTTACACCAGTTTTTCCCACATATCTGGCAGCCAATATTTATTATTTTTAAAATCATTTGCTAATGTTTAATTTACATATAGCATGTTATCCACTCATAGTTGCATGTGATATCATGACCTCTTTTATAAGTACAGGGTGGCCAACTCATCACTTGCAATTTTTACAAATTTCCCAAAACATACCAGATATGACATGATTACACTGTTTTTCTCCCAGTCTTGACTAATATGCTGTGGTTTTAACTGCTGTCTCATTTCTGTATGTGGGTGTAACACACATTTTCTGCACTCTATGCCCTTACTTGGATAATGTCAATACAGTGATATATTTTCATTTACTTGCCTCTGGTATAGATGATGCATCCATTGTGTTACAGGATTATAATGTTTAAGCAGAGTTTAGCAATAAAACTGTCGATCACCTTTTGTATCATATCTACTAACCACTTCATTCTTTTTTCTTCATGCACAACATATTGCTTCTACAATTTGACTTGTCAGTTTGCAAATTCTACAAAGTCACTATCCTTCAGACAAGTCTGGACATGTTGTGCAGGAAGAACAAATACAGTTAGTCACTCATGCACATATTAATTTTGGCATATTCAAAGCTAAAGTATATGCTTAAACACTTCCACCACCCAACTTGCCGGCCTTACCTAACAGTCTCTTCCTCCCTGTCTTTTTCATGTCCATCCCTGATTAAGTCTGCTTTTGTTTCACACTGTTAAAGCAGAGCTCACTCCTGCCTGTCAATACTCATCAACATGGGATTTAGTGCACTGATAACAGAACAAAGAACAGTTTGAATGAGTAGAAAAGGAGGTCTGAGAACTAAAGAGAGGAGGGTGCACTTTGTTTTGATGTTGAATGCATTTCTTTCTTATCTGTCCTTGGTCAGGTACACTGTCACCACCGTGGAGTAACATGAATAGAAAACACTGAGTCTGCATAAACAAGACACCAGAGCAACCAACTGCAGTGAGGGGGGGGTCAGTGGTTGAGGAAAAAGAAAGCTCTGTTTTTAACCATAATTACCGAGCAGCCTTTGACTCAGTTCGCTAAGAGATCCAAGAGGGTTTCGGTAAGACAGGCCGGCTGTAGCACAGCCGGCTACCTCTCCATCCCCCTCCGACCACCCTACTACTAATACTGTTCTCCCAAAGGAGACATTACAGCCGGCTGTTGAAGGTCAGAGTCAGACAAAGTCCGCCCACCTCCACTCTAGTCTTGTCTGTCTAAAACCAGACTGCTGACATGGCCTCCCATGCAGAAAACGCTGCTTTTTGTCAGGTGTTTTTTGTTCATGTACATCATATTTACATACATCGTTTTTTTTTATCATAACAATGCATCTACATTTTCTGAAGCCTTTTATTCCTTCTAGAGCACAAATGGTTAAACCTCTTGCACTAACACAGGCAGGGGTGAAAGGTCATCCTCAATGAATGGAGTCATGCTAGTGGGGAGGGTCAGATCAGGACGCAAGCAGGCATCTGTCACGTTTGTCAGGTCAGCTTCAGAATCTGGGTTATGTGCTGCATAGACAATTAATGACCGCAGACGACCGTGGCAGACAGCTCATCATCTATCATTGGATATATTCTGTTGAGGTGGTGCACGGAGGAGGAATTAGGATCTAGTATCATATAACAAAATCTTTTAATTTAATCTGTCTTTTTCAGGCTACAGCTTTGTGGCAGGCACTGAATTGTCCATTCTTTAACACTAATAAGTGCTTCTGGAAGAACTTCACACTAATGTTTGAGATACATGTATGTTTGTGTAAAGTGCTGTTTTGGAATATTAATTATCTGCTCTTAGGCAGCAAAGAATACAGGCAGAATTAAAAGTGAGGAGAAGAGTAGGAGGTATGAAGCAAAGTTTTCTGGAAAGTCTGCTTTGTTGGAAAAGGAAAGTCAGAAAAGGCTCCAGCATATACATTGATTATCCATACGTTGTAAATTTTAATGCTGGTTTTTCTGTCTACAGTATGTATTATACATATGGATGCCTTGAGGATAGAAAAAAGAAACTTATCCAGAGGGAAGGAAACTACTTGTTGTGCAGCTCTGGCACCATTGCAGTAAAATGCTTTATCGCTTGCTCACCCACACTAATAGATACTTACATAAGGCCTCTTGTTCTGCCTCAGTAGCATTTAGAGATGCCACATTCAACTGTCCTCCCCTCCTTTCAGTCCATCTTTCTGTCCTTCTACCCCACTCTTCATTCCAACCAGCAGCTGTTCTACTGATTTCCCAGTCTGTCTACTACCCCTCTCCCACCTTTCTCATCTTTCATGCACTCCATCCCACCATCTTTCTTGTATTTAGTGCAGTTTTTGTCACTCCCATGACATCTCCCCTTTCCTATCTTTGACATGTTTTCCATTCTCGGGTACCTAAAAAGTGATTTCAGTGAAGTCAGAGTGAATTGTTTTTATACTGTCTATAAAGCTGTCATTTATGGCAAAGGCATTAATGAAATATATTTCCACTGTTAAATCACAAATATGCTGGATATATGCCGTATAAATCCGCAATTAGGAAAATCTGTTTTTGGCAGAGATGTTGGCGTCAACTTCATAAAATCCCTGTGCCTTCTTTTATTTGTTCCATACATCCCATTTTCATTTGCTTGTGACCCATTCACCTTTGCCCTTCTGTCTAAAGAAAGACGGGTAAATCCTACTCAAATCCAGAGGAGATGAAGCCTCCAGAACAATACAGAGTCTCTGCCAGGAACGAGTGTTCCATTCTCCCATAGAAAACAGTCAGTTCTGATCTGTCATATGGTCATCAAACTTTGAACAGAAAAGCTTGTGTTTTTAGTTTATGTTTTTAATAGTGTTGTATAGTCTTCATAATTTTTTACCAACTGTGTCCACTCTGTTCATCAAAGAGGAGAGTGATAAAATAACTGGAATATTCACAGCATTTTTATTGGCACAGAATTCACAGATTTACTGAAAATTAGGCAGACATTAGTTGTTGAGCCAAGGGTTGATTCTGGTGAGAAATATTTTTTCACTGCTTAGCGAGTTCAAAGATCAGTTTTTCTTAAAATCACATCTCCTGATTAGGTAACATAATTATACATTTAAATGGCAGATAACGGCAACGCTTATCTTGCCTGTTTTATGACTTCTTTCTGTGATAGATTAATCAGCTTAAAGCACTAGGAAATTTTTCTAAATGTTTTGCTTAACACTCCAGGAAATTTGCAGAGGGCTTCCAAATCCACATGCTTGGTGGCTGAGAGTAAGTAAGTATTTTCAAAATGTTTTGTAAGGCCTTAACTTTATGGGCTTTGCTTTCTCCTGCTCTCAATCACTGCACTTATAAATATCCTTACATACAATTACACATACACACACACACACACAGAGCGTCTTGCACAACTTTATCATAAGTCATCTGGTCTGCTGATGACAAGCAGTGAAATT
>JAPSES010000236.1:4500987-4532505 GCA_029822895.1 Maxillicosta whitleyi
ACACACACACACACACAGAGCGTCTTGCACAACTTTATCATAAGTCATCTGGTCTGCTGATGACAAGCAGTGAAATTCAGTCCAGGTTGCACACAGAGAGAAGTCTGAGAAATGGCTAATGCTTTGTGTGTGTAGTACTGAACAACCTGTAGCTGTTCTAATGGTGGTGTTTACTGTGTCTTAGAGTTCAACACCAAGTTGAATATATTTTCATTTCTGGAAAATGTGCTTATGTTTTTTCTCAAAGTAGAAAACACTCTAAAAAGTACTATACAAATACAATAATTTCAATGAGGCTGGTTCAGTCCCTTCACTATTGCATTATGTAAGACATGGAGAATACTCCATTGTTTTAACTGTATCCAGAGGGACATCAGATGTCCATGACCTCACTGTGATTAAAAGATTATTGATAGCCTTGTGTTTTAAGTTGGCTGAGAAACCACTATACTGGATTTGTTGCTTTCCATTTCATTTTGTATGACACAGTTAAGTATTGGTGTGAGCTTTTCTTGACAATTGAGTAAATCAGTGTACTAATAAAATCCCCACAGATTGATAGTGAGCTAACTATCATATAGTAGACTTACATAATTGAACTTGAATAAACAAATTTCAAACCACCCTACACCCAAAACCAAAAGAACAATTGGACTCCGTTCCACTTTGGACTCAGTTCCACATTGAGTCTTGGAAACCCCTTATGGTCTCTGTGTGCTCAGGAGTTGTGCGTGGGTTTTGAGGCCCCATGTAGGGCTGTGTGAGCAGGGACAATGAGAGTTCCTCATACCCATCGATAGCATTTGAAAACAACTGAAGTACCATCAATCAAGATTTTGATGGCCTGTCAGAATGTCAAATTTTGAGTTGTCAATAAATTGTCTTCCAAATAATTGCCCTCTACCTGGTAGTGTTATGCCATTAGTGTAATATAAGTCTAGTCTAGTTGTCTGTGTAGTTTAACTATTGACCTAATGAAGAAGAGCATTTTAGAGTATATAAAGTGAATTATGTTTCTATTTGCTTTTTGTTCATGTAAGATTGAACATGATCAATGACAATATTTGAATATAAGCCCATTGTTGAAATACTAGATCAAGGTTTAAAAAAAAAAAAAAGAAATCTAAATAAACCACAGCAGGTCTTGTTTCCATTCACTCATAGCAGAAGATTCATAAACAATAAGACAATTGCATTGAGAGAAAAAAAAGTCAAACAGTTAAAAATGATGTGGAAAAAAATAGGTAACATATTTGTGTAATCTGTTAAATTTGATTGACTGTTTGTACACAGGCCTCATATAATCATGATTATTATTAATTTCAATATGGCATAATAATTGTGTAAGGCGTATTTGTTTGTGTTTTTCCATTATGTTTTTTTGCCTTGTGTTCTCACCTATACACACACATTTTACAATCTGTAGCCACAGTGAGGTAGTCCAGATTTCATTTAACACTGAGCTAATGATAGCTGTTCTTTAGTCATCTCCTGGCTATTGCATCATGTATCACACTACGCTATTTGCAATGGCTGAGTCAGTTGCGGCTTTAACTTTGGTGTTGACTACACATACAGTTACACGTTCCCTTTGTGCTGGGTTTTGTCTGGTGTCCATTCGTCCTCTTGGTGGAAGTGGGAGAGGAGGGAGGGGTGTAGGAGGCTGACAACATCTTGTTTTATATCCACAGCGTTTGTTTTTTCAACCATTAAGTTGGGATCTGTGGTGTCCTCCCGACAGCTATAAATTTATGTTTAGATAAAGATGAATTTATCTCATACCTCCTCTTTTCCGCTCGGTTAAACCTCACTATCCTAAATATGTTGTTTTGCAACCGTGCAAGTGTCCACATGTCCTTTAAAAAGATGGAGGGAAATAATCTAAAATTAAGCTCTGAAAAAACAAATAATCAAAGGCCCAAACACAGGTTTTCCAACTGTATAAGTGTCTTATTTTATTTGACTGTAGTGTGCGTTGATTATTTTAAAGATATTACGTAATGTAAACACTGTTTGTGCATGATGGATGGGTGTATAACGGTGTTTATAGGCAGGGGCGGCTTTTTTAAGTAGTTTTTTAAAACAGTACACACACACTCTTGGACTTTTCTGACTGCTGCCAAGACAACATGGAGATTTCCGGCCTAGGGAGAGGTAGAAAGTATCCCCTCTCTTAATCTTTACTGCTGCTGACTTCCAGCACCAACATGCCACAGTACAACGCACAGTGTGTGCAGTGGTTCAGTCAGGTGCTGGGCAGAGTCCTGATCAGCCTCCAAATAACCCCAGCAACATGTAGCTGCTCCAGTGCAAAGGAATCCAAATATATTTTCATGTTGTTGAAATTGCCACTGATTTGCAGCATTTTGACCCAGAGAAATGTATAAAATTGGTGTTTTTTTGCTGGTACAGTGTAGACAGTGATGTTGTCCCAGTCTCTTGTTAAACAGCTCTTCCTCTTCGGCGGCCAATCTGCCTCAATCCGCTTCTGACCAGAAATCACAACCGTGGTCACAATATATATACAAGCTTGTGTTGACACTGTGTTTTGTTCACCATAATTACACGAGGAAGAAATGGATGAACTGGAGTGGGAGAAATATAGGGACAAAAACAGGGAGAGAAGAAGGGAAGGGCGTAGGGAAGTTGAAAGAATAATAGCAATATATTTTGAAGTTGTGACTGTTATAAATTATTGCAGCTGCTGAAACATCAAGATATCACAATTCTCTGTCCCACTTTCAGATGAATCCATTTGATGTTCTTCAGCAGACTAGGAAATTGCCTGATATAGATAGTCCATCATTATGGGCATAGTGCTCATTTTGGCTTTACAAAGAAGTCTGTGTTATCTTGACTTTAGTATTCAGCAGTTCTGTTTTGAACAAATAATGTATTTTTGTGCATTTAGAATATTCAATCTCACATTGCAAATTTATGGGAAATGTAACCAAATGATATTTACTTCTGATTATGTTAAAAAAAAAAAAAAAAAGAAACTCTACTCATAATAAATGGGCAATTACTAAATGAGAACAATATCGTCCTTTAAATTTATTAGATGAAAAAAAAAGAGAAAATGTGGAAGCATGAAGGTGAAATGTGTCAGAGTACCCATGAGGCTTTTGTGGGACATGGGAGTGTTGTACATTTTACAAGCATGTTGAGCAGCTGTTTCTGTCTCTGGTTTCACTTCAGCTCTCCTCAATGGGAGGCTCATGTTAGTCCTCATCCATTTCACTCCATTTATTTGAAGATATAGATGTACCAAACAGGAATTAGAGGACATGTATGACTGCATGTCTTCTCTGTGTGTTTGTGTACGCAGTGGTATGTTGGTATTTTTAAAACTGGATCCATTATAAGCCCTTGAAACCTCAGTAGATTAACACAAGGTTTCCTTCAACTATCCCAGCTTTTACATATGAGTTAGTTTGGTTGCTACATTATGAAGCAATCTAGAGAATAACACATTTGGATGCATGGTATGATTTTACTTTGTAATTTGTGTGATTTAAGACTCTAAGATAGTAAACTGAGTTTGCATGTTTATTGGATTGTGTGTTTGTGCACTTAAGATAGAAGATTCTTGACTGTCTGTTAGCCAGAAAAAATACTTCTGTCACACAAGACAAGAGTTTTCCCCAGGCCAAACCAGCTCACTCTGTCTGTTATATCTGTCTGTCTGTGTACTCAGAAGAGGCTAGCTGGAAGTGTGTGTAGGGTAGACTTTCGTTTTTATCATCATCATCTCTCTAGTGTTTCCATGATGTGCTTTTATTACTTCCATTCATCTTGTTAACTATCCCATTGGTTGCAGTGCAGGGTGATTTCCCCCACTTTATTCCCAATTGTGTCACAGCCTTCTTCTGTAGGATGTTGAAATGCTGATAATTTGGAGGGAGGTGAATGGCTTTTGTAGGCAAAGGTCCAGAAAATCAATTGGGAGACATTTTAAAGGATGTACTTTATGGTATTTTTTGTGCTGCATTAGTCACTATCTAGTCACTAGCCAGCGCAGTATAATAGAACCAGATGGAGGCGAGGAAGGGGCGATACACACGGCCATTTAGTTTCTATTAGATTGGAGGCATATCCACCTAAAATCATGGTGAAAGTTTAAAAGTAAGCACTCTCTCTTACATCGATAGAGAATCTATGGTTCATAAAATACTTGTTGTCAGTTACTGTACATTCTACAGGGTTTATGAAGGTTAGTATGTAGTCTAAAGGCCTTTATCGGTGTGAAATACTTGTCCACAAGTATTTTGCATTAAAATTATTCACACCTGTGGCAAGCTTCATCATTTGCATGTTCCATACAAAACTCTGCATCAAGACCTCAACAATTCCGTCGTTGTTATCCCATGATGTCTGTTTCATACAAATGACTGATTGATGCCTTTATTCATGGTGTGAAAGCTTGGAAAAGGGCCGTTCTGACAAAGTAAAGTGCTGCTTTTTCAGTGTAGTAGCTATTCATGTTCTCTGTAAAAGTATTGATGACATAAACAGTGGTTAAAAAAAAAAATCACAACATAATGATACGGGGGGGGGGGATCCTGTGGGGTCTTGAAAATGCATTTAATACCTTTTTTTTTTTTTTTTTTTTTTAAAAGCCTTTAAAAGTTATTCAATTTGATATGGTAGGTCTAAAGTTATGTTGCCATAAATATGTTTAAATGTGTCTGGGAAATGTTCAAGCCACAAAGACAGTAACTCAAGTCGACTCAGTTCCACCCAGTCCAACCTGGCAATTTATATTGAAATTAGGAACTAGTTACTGCAACCCCCAGTGAGAATTGACTTGGAACAGTGGGAATCAACGCATTGGAGTGAATAAATAAATTTTCCAAAATTCCAGGAGTCACAAATTTTTGCCAGTATGGCCATGAAATGGGTATTAAATTCTCTTCTAAGTAGTCTTATAAAGTCTTAAATTGTACTCGTAGAAACCTGCAGGAACCCTGTATGCAAGTTAATTATATAACATTTTTCCAGTGTGTAAAGGCCTTAAAATGTACTAACCGTAACCCTTAAAATGTGTCAAATAATACATTTGAAGTTTGCAGTACAGCATGCAACCAAATGGTCATATTCAGAATATCACATATAATGACATCACATGGGAAAACATGAAAATGTTATAAAAAGGTATTGGTAAATGCCTGCCCATATCAGGAGCATCACTAAATACTCCATTACATTTGGCTGACGGTTTTATCCAAAGTGACTTACAAGGTATAGAGTAAAGGTTCTTGTCCCAGGGCCCACCTGGGCTTTGAACTGACAACCTTCTGCACTAAAGTCAGCAGTGTAAACCACTAAGTTATCCAGTCGCACCCTACATGGGGGAAAAAAAGGTAAAACTTTTTTTTTCTACAGCAATTCAAGTTGCTGTAACTTCTAGAAAAATAGCGACGATGTCATAATGTTCTGATGCTGTAAGCTACATTATTATTGTTTGTAATCACAGACAAATTATGTTGTTATGTTCATATAAGTATGAATCTGTTAGACTGATTATGTGCATGATTATTGTAGCATTTTATATGGTCGTAAATATAACAGATTCAATGACTTCTCATTTACCAGAGATGTTCAGCCTGCAAACAACCTCATTATCCAGCTAAGATTTGGCAGGCATTAGTTTACTCAGGGAAAAAATTGTGTTATGATGTGCTAGATTTGTATGGCGTCAATATTGCGCCTGAGATATTGAGAAGCAAACAACAAAATCCGAGAACCAAACCACAAAAATTATGGGGCAAAACTTTAAATCTGCAATCAAGAAATCAAATTCTGCAAAGGAGAGCCCTGTGATGCTGTCTTGTCGATTCGTTAACAACCTCAGCTTTTCAATCGGTTTCTTTCAGATACTTTTTTTTTTCTCTCGCTTTCAATTTCGAAAAGGTTCTCACTTGAGTTCTGGCACAGATTTTACATCTGTAAGAGGGTGGGGGCATTTCCAATGCAGTGTCGGTCAGTAGCCAATGAGCTACTACATCCCGCCCCACCATTCGGAAATGCCCCCACCTTCTTACAGATGCCAAATCTGTGCCAGAACTCAAATTAGAACCTTTTCAAAATTGAAAGCGAGAGAGGAAAAAAGGCGTATCTGAGAGAAACCAATTGAAAAACAGAGTGATTTCTTGGTTGCAAATTTAGAGTTTTGCCACTATGATTTTGTGGTTTGGTTCTCGGAGTTTGTTTTTGCTTCTCAATATCTCAGGCACGATATTGACGCCATAGATATGTTGTTTCTCCATGATGAGAACATGTGACAGACTAGCATGAACATACTTGTAAAGATAAGTGACATAAGTGAAGTCGCTGTCCCTCTCAACTTTAACGGTTGGTAAGAACCAAGGATGTTGTTGGTACATGACATGTGCGTCACACCTTTTTAACACTGGGGTGCTATGATGACAAATTTGTTTTTATTTGAAGGCCTTTATGTGAATATGAAGGTCAGGCAGAAGATATTATTTGATAAAATGTTAGCAGCAGGTTCTAAAACAGTCACTGTCAGTTTCTCCCTGATCACAGCAGAAAAGCCAAAAATTGAAGTGTTTATGTGCTTTGGTCATTGTAAACTATTTTGTTGATTCTGTGCTTGCATCTTTTTTTCCAGACAGACAAAGGTCCAGAAAAGGCCTGTTTGTTTAATTAGCTCAGTTGTTTTTCTTGAAATGTTTTCACCAGCATTTCTACATAGTTTACGGCAGTAGGATAATATACACTAGAGCTTTAGTCTTTTAGTCTGTTTCTTTAGCAATTATGAATATTTAACAAAGCAGTGATTTCTTGGTGTGTTTACATTTGGCAGCATATGTCTGAGTGGGAAGTTTTACATTTTTACATTTGATGTTTGTAAAGTAGAAATCCACATCCATGCAATTTTCTGTCTCATGCATTTTCTTCTTTTGAGCCCCCATGCATGCTCTTTTTAAGAAAATGATACAGATCAGTTTATTTTACTGGCTGGAATCTGTGTCTGCCTCATGCTGCCCTGCAGATATTTGGCTTTGTGGAAATAAGTAGAGCAGAGTGGCTTTGGAATAACTTTCACAAAACACAGGAAACCAAGCAAAGGCCTGCTCTGGCTTGTGATGGCAGAAGGGCAAATCTCAGGAGCAGGCGAGAAAGGGAGTGGGAAGTGAAGAATGAGGAACAAAATAAGAGTATGTGTGTGCTGCTGCAAAAAGAGAACTGACCGCTGTGTTCAGGGCTGTCCGCTATTTTAATCCTTTTTCCAAGTTTCAAGATCGAGGCATGCTTTTTCTGTCTCCATTTTGGTTCCTACATTTCTTTTCTGGCCAGGGCTATTTCTGATTTTTTTTTTTTTCCTTTGGAGTTTGTTTTGGGACACTGACCTCGTACCCTCCCTCCTATTTATGCCGAAGTTATCTGGCCTGGACAAACAGGAGGCGATAGTTTTCTGTTGCATTACATTCTGGAAAAAGCAGCTTGGTTCCTCTTGGGTATGTCATGTAGCTCAATCATCAGTTAGATATCATTCAAGTTGATGTTGAGTAAGAATAAAAGTGCTTTTAGAGAAACAATGGGGGAAAAAATAAAAACCACTCATTGGCTGACTTCCCTGGATCACTACATCAACTCATGATTCAAATGAAAAAGGACAAGCGTTTTGATAAGGAGGCACTGTTTTCAGGCAGATGGGCCTATCTTGTTTGACTTCCTCTGTAGAAGAGAGGGAGCAAAAACTAAGGTTGTTGTTGAAGAGGGGCTGCCCAGCATTTTCCTAGCAACAGCTTTGTTGTTTGAGGCGACTGATAGAAGTTTTAGGGAAGTTGTTATGGCTACAAGTAAAACCAAGCCTGAAGTGAGGCACTGGTAATTGGTCACTTTGTGCAGTGACATGAAAAATATATACATCATTAGGACTGGGAGATCAAGCAATAACAATAAATATCGTGATCTAACTTTTCCTTGATAGAAATATGAGACATGCTCGATACAATTTTTAAAAGAATAAATTTGTCCATGTTTTAACAGCCAGTCATAATTAAGTAGTGCCGCCCGGAACCAATCACATTAGAGCCACATCAAGTTAGGTTGGCACACACAGCATAGGCGTAAAGACCAGTCGCACCACACATGCTAATGTTTGGGCTGCTGTGAGAGATAATGAGGCGTGTTTTTTTTTTTTTGTTTTTTTTTTCATAAATTACATCCTGTAGAGTTACATTAGAGAATGAAATTTATCTTTTTTTTTCTCTCCTCACTCCCTTATGTCTCCATTTCTTCATTTCATTCTGCATAAACGAGGCGCTGATCCTGGCGACTTGTCAGTTCAACTGTATCTGTATTCCCATCTTTGTCTGTGTTTTAATGTTATCTTGATCCGTTGTAACTGGAATGACATTTTGTTGCTCTGAAATATGTGCAATGACAATAAAGCTATTATTATTATTATTATTTCTTCCTTATTTTCCTTATTGGAATTTGACCAATATGGAGGTGTACCAAACAAATAAATTTAGCTTATGTGTAGACTGCAAACACTCACCTTTCCACATGAACGTTGAAGCAGAACGCACACAGTATGAGTAGGTTAAGTTTCAGTTTATGCCAGTTACGGTAGTTATGGACCGTACCCCTGTGGAGATGGTCTGTTTTGTTTGTGTTCTCTTTTAAAACCCGAATGCTTTTGCCTGCTTGTCAGAGTTTAATTTAGTTTTAAATAGGTATATATACCTGTTTTATTCATCTGAAACACTTGTATAATATTCTTCAGTACATCTGTGATGTTAAACCTCTGACAGAAGATGAATTATATTTAAATCAAAAAGAACTTTCGATGTCTTCACAATTTATGAGTATAGTTTATGAGTAATGGAAAAAATAGTAATTTGATTTATGTTGTGATCAGTATCAGTTGATATGAAAAAAATTTGAATAATATGATTTTTTCCATGTCACTACACGCCCTACACCATGTACGTTAATTATTTTTAGATATAATCCTTGTGTTTTTGAAAGTATTGCATCAATATTCTCAGTATGCAAAGTATAATTTTGACAAAGAATAAAACTAGTTTGATAGTCTGGTCTAAGTTAAAAGATTCTACTAACATTTTATCCACACTTTATCTTTTATTAGATTTATGTCACTGACCAAGTCATTTTCATTCATATTGGAAAAGTTATGACCAGCAATTTCTTCATGTTGAGCTGTTTGCACATGATATTGAACATGTCAGGTAGCATGTCCTACTCCGTCATCAGCCAGATAATTGCCAGTGCTGTCTCAACACCTTCTCACTGTGGAATTTGCATTACAAACACAGGTCAGATCTTTATTTTGCCGCAGCCACCGCAGCTGTACCAATGTTTGGCTTGTTAGTTTGCAAGAAAAATGAAACGTGCGTATGATCTAGTCCATGCAGTTTACGATCATGTAGCAGCACAGAAGGGAGTTAGGAACCACAGGGGGAATCATGCCTTTTGCTCCGTGTCTATCCTCCATTATTTTGGCAGAACAAAGCTAACTGTTGTTTGTGTTTGGCCCTAAGGCTACAGATTGCATTCGAGGATCAAGAGAGAGAAAGAGAGGGCTTTTTGTCCCGGCACTGAATAGCCATTACACTCACAGCCCACATTAAAGGCTCCTGCCTAACAGCCTGCCTAACAGCCTCTCTCTCTCCAGGGGGTTCTGAGCCTGCAGACTTATGTAAGGGGCAACATGTGTAAAGACTGCACAACAATGGGTGAATTTGAAAGATGACAACATAACCCAATGTGTACCTGTGTTTTATCTGTTTGTATTATTGTTAATTAACAATACATGCTGTGTCACACAAGGGGGTGGTGGGAATACAAAACTGTAGGAGGGAGTAGGAAGTAGGAAGAAGGGACTGATCAGTTGATGGAAGCAGGGCATCACAGCTGGAAAAATGGTGGATGGGTTTGGGAATGACTGTTTACTCTCAGTCATGACCATCTGCCTGCATACATACACACACACACACACACACACATACATGTGTGTGTGTGCGTGTGTGTGTGTGTGTGTGTGTGTGTGTGTGTAGAGAGAGAGAGAGAGAGAGAAGGAGGATGTTACGTAATACTGTGGAGTCGAGGCAGGATGATGGGAAACTGAGGGCTTGTGGGATGGAGAGCAGTGGTGGATCTATTAATAGCAGGTGTGGATGGGGCAGTCGTGGCTGCACAGTGGGCAGACTGACAGCCAGCCTATCACTTCTAATGGTTGTATTCTGTATACAGGATACCAGTTTGATTACATCATTGTCATTTTCCCCCTAGCTTCCTTCTTTATTAGTCTCTCAGGCCAGAAATGATGGAATGGTAATTTACAAAATTTTTCTCTAAGTTTCAGAATTATAGCTAAAAGCTCAAAGGCACTATTACATGACAGATCTATAATAGTAACGTGCAGTCAGGCTGCAGATGAAGAATACAATGAAAATGTAAACAAAATGCTTGAATACAAGAAACAATTTGTCTGCAAGAAATAGCCTTGTTATTCTTGTGTTATTATTCTGAAAATATACAACACATATCTTACCACTACTGTTATTTTCATTTTATTTACAAATGTGAGTGGTGGCAAATTCAGCCCATCACTTTAGAATGATTATTTGTGAGAATTCTTATATTCCACCACATATTGTAGTGGTAGCACACAACATGCAAACACTGCACTATTACTGGTGCAACTTGATTTCCTGTCACTTTGTCCTCTTACTTTGGCACCAAAACACATTACACAAACCCCTGCAGGTTGGAACAAACTAAGCTTTGAATCATTATAACCTGATTTAAATGACTTGCTAGCGTAGCCACATTAATGATACAAACAAATCTATAATGTAACACTCTGTAAAGCAAAGTATTTGTCCTAGTACTCATTTATAATGATTGCGTGTCTGTGAAGTAAAGGCAGTGAAGAAGAAAAAAAACACTAATGTGTCCCATAGCTACCACATCAAGTTGTACATGATGCTGATGATCTAGTCATGTAGTCACATTCCACATTGAGCAAACTACAAAAGTCTACACCTACTGTAGGATGACATTGGCACTGAATAAATTCTATGTTCCCTGGTGTAGAGGCTCACAAAAGAAAGGCAAAAGATGTAAATCAGCACATAACAGAAATACAGTATGTCTGGTTAACAATGCCTTTGTGGTTTTGTGGTTCCCACTTTTTCTGGCTGTCAGCCTCTCTCACATTTTCTCCTTCATAGTGTGTGTGAGGATGAGCAATGGGAGCATATAGAGATGAATTAATGAAAAGGCATCGCCTAAGGAAAAGTCTATCTCATAACTGGAAACATTATCCCTATTTTTGGCACATATATCTCAACTGTTGTGTGCATTTACATCTGTTTGTGTTTGAGAAAGATTAAAACAAAACCAAAAAGAGTTTTAAAGCTATATGAAAATTCTGTCATCATATCAAGGCTGAAACACAGCAGGGTTTGTAAGAGGGTATCATTTACCTGTGTTTGTTTTTTATGTTCCCCTGTTTTTCATATATTAGATTCCCAAGGTCACACAGCAGTCTCTAGTCCTATCTGAGGCACACACAGCTGCTTTGGATATGAAGCTGGCTCATATGCACACGCATACAGTACATACAGAGCAGCACAAATACACCCTGATGCTTGTGTTTGGGATCATACTGATCACATGATCACATTGGATGGATAAGTGCTATTTAAAGCCAGCACCAAAGGGGCTGAGAGGGAGATCAGAGAATATTGTTGGCAGTGTACATCCCTGGTGGAAACTACATGTACCATATTGAACTCTACGCTGATTTGAGTCATGCTGACACTAAATTGACAAGACTTGTGGTCAGCCAACTCAAAACAATAAAGTGTACTTCTTTCATCACCTAGTCTCTCCCACTATCTCTTCCTTTTTTCACTCTATCTTTGTAAAACTGGATTATTCTAAGCAGTATGGATGACACACTTAGCATTATTTTGTTTCCTTGAAAATGAGCTAGACCTTTGGTCTGCTGTCAAGGGCTACAAGGGATAATCTCCCTAAAATGTTGCTGTATTTTTTTTTTTTTTTTTTTTTGAGTATTCACGTATGGGTGTGTGGGGTGGGGGGTGGGGTCTTTGCTTTGCTAAGGGGGTGCAATACACATGCTGGGTTAGGGTTGATTAGATTATGTTATTAAAAAGAAATATATGAGGTGTAATATGTCACTAGTAACATGACAAATTTATAATGGTGTGTGGGTCTCAGCTGGTTTTAAACAGTATGTATGGTTTCAGTTCGTCTTGATCTTATAGTGGCTTTTATTGTATGTCATATGTTCATAAACTAGGCAAATCCAAGATATTTTTTCAGGACTGGTAACTGGAGCAGAGGTGCTGTGATAAATATAGAGGGAGGACCCAGTGATCTCCCCAACAACAGCACAGTGCCCACTATAGTAAGATAGACAGGGGGGTGGTGGGGGTAAGGTGTGCCAAAGTGCAAGACAGCATCATATCACCATTTGCAGTATCAAAATCATCCTCAGTGGTGATGTAGAACTCTGCTCATTTCAAAGCTAGCTTTCTTCCTTCCTTACTAAGGAACAAACAGAACATCCCCAAACACTTCCCCTGAACGTTGTCCCCTCAGATAAAATGAGAATTCTTAAACCTGTTTATTTTACACAAGCTTTCTGTGTTGCTTAATGTATATGTGGCATTGCTTGCTTGTTAATCAGTCAAGGTTCACCCCTCTTCTCCTCATAATGAGAGAGCAGTGATGGTTTAGTGAGTAATAGAATGAATGAGGAGAGCAACAAGCAATAGTGACAAAAAGCTGTCAAATAGAAAAATATGACTTTTTTTCTGATTCTTTCACACTTGTTCCATGACTTTGCAAACAAACAAAGTGTGGGCTTCCCCCTGCTCCTTTTCTGCTGTACATCATTGACTGACATGACTGTGAGGGAACAGGCTAAATTGTCTGTGACTATTTGTTTTCTTTACCCAGTGTTTTGTCTCTCAAACAGAACTGCACAACACTATGATGTAGTAATAATGAGTCATATACTAAGTGACCAGAGCAGATTGAAGTATTCTTATATTATTCTGGACTCAATATGTGGGAGTAAATTTTGTTTTGTTTTGTTTTAACATGTTACATATTTTGTGTTCAATACAAATTTGAGAGTCTTTCTTTCTAATTGGAATTGAAAATTCAAAGTTACATTAACACTGGCCATGCTTTTAAAGTAGTAGAGTATCTGTATTGAACAATACTATAAATATCACCTTGTGTTTTGGAATGGTGTGTGCAGGATTAACGAGGTGTCTCCTCATTATAAAAATTGCATTTCTAGCAGCAACAAATTACATAGGTATTTCTGTTAATGTTACTTTCATCTCATACAGGGAAATTCAAGTTCAAAAAGATCTGGCTAGCACATATCATGCCTAGTTTAAGCCTGTTGAAAAAGGCATTTTAAAGCCTAAATAAGGACATTGGGGAACACGTGAGAGGCCATCAGGATCATCACCGAAATCCTGGCACCAACATGAAAGGATGTGAAGTAAGTCCTGAATTGCATCATGCTTGTAAGTGGGTCTCAAAAAGTGTTAAAGACATGGTATCAAAACCTGCAGAAAGCATGATACAGATTTTCTACACAAATACAGATACACACATGAACACATTATTTTCCTTCAGTATAAACCCATAAGCTTGTTGTTGCTACTTGTGTCTTGGCTTTGCTCCATGCATCAGTCTCTCTCTCTCTCTCTCTCTCTCTCTCTCTCTCTCTCTCTGCCAGGGCCTGGCTTGTTGACTTTAGCTGGCCCATGTGTTGAGTTGTTGCCAGAGGGGAGGGTTCTTGGCCTAGCCAAGGCCAATACAAGTTTGAGGGAGGAAGGAAAGCAAGAGGGCGTGTGTTGTATATGTGTGTGGGGGTGTGAGAGACTGAGTGTATGGTTTTGTTTGTGCTTGTTACGTGCACCAAATCCTTCAGTCCTTCAGCTGTAGATATTCACAAGTGCACGTACTACACACGCACACACACACTCTCTCTCTCTTTCTCTCTCTCTCTCCCTCTCTCACACTCATACACACACACACACACACATTGTCAGGGGTATAAAGGGCGGTTAAGACTTCTCCACTGATGCATCTCATGAAACACTTATTTGAAAGTGTCAGAGCTTGTATATTTGACACATTTGACTCTGAATGGTGTTTCTACACATTAAATATCCCTGTTACCGGACAACTTTTTCCATGCTTACACGTTCATCTCCAGATATGGGGGAGGACAGTTCTGCTTGTCATTATTAAATTTACTTTGTCATAAATGTGCCATGGCTAGGCTGAAAGGCTCTTATAAACATCTGAATTTGTGGACTCTAAACCAATAACCCCAAAACAGCCTTGTGGGCACAGGCCCACACAGATACATATATTCATCCCACACAGACCAACTTTGTTGACAATGATCTCTGCTCTCAAATCACCTCCTTCCAAGCTCTAAATAAAGGCATCCCCAGTTTTAACTTGCTCCAAAAAAATCCTGCCCCAGCTCTCTTAAGAAGATTCTGACAGATTTACTGTTGCGTCAGTGCTGTCACTCTTTAGTCTGTCCCCCAGTCTCATCATGCCTAATGGTTCCATAGCTATTTCACAGATGGACGAGAAGTGAGAGGGAGGGTAGCAAACCATGTCATTTGGACTATCGGAGGCGCTAATGTGTTCATCAAAATAACTTTAACACGAATAGTGCTGTTATCGACGCAGGCTGGGTTTATGATGGCAGAATGTGGCAGCCATCTGTTTCCAAGTTGTTGTAAACATTGATATCAAAGACAGCCTGAATGCAACAGTAGATTTACCACTGTCAACGTGGATGATAGTCAATCGAACACTGGCCCTCTGAGGAAGAGCATCTGAAGTATACTATTAGTGTTGCTTATTGCTTAACACATGTACACAGACACACACACTTACTCACCAGATGTAATGAAGCTGTGGTGGAATATCAGGGCTCTGCCGGGAAGCAGAGGAAGGAAAAAGCTCAATGTCAGGAAAGCATGGCTGGTTCGGGAAGAGGGGTGATTAATGGTGTCTGATGTGTGTGCATGAGTGTGTGTGACAGAGAGAGGGGTATCAAAGTTAAAATAAGCTCTGAATTCTCTAATAGGCTTGTTTTTCTTTCACTGTTCTCACTGTTAAATTCCCCCAAAACAGTGAAGCTTGACTGTCAGTGGTATTATATTAGTACACCACTCCACCAGGGATCCAAACATGAAACCCGCATTTGCAGGAATCAAAACAGCAGCATTTTATTAAATTCTTTGTCCATAATGAGTAAAACAGAATCAAAATGTTATTAGGAAGGCTCACCGGGAGATAAATCGAAACTGTGACCCTTGCAGGTCGGTTTAGTGTTGAAAACAAGGCTAATGAGAGAAACAGGACACACTTAATCGTGTTATCTGTTTATCTCTCATCCAGACTTTGTTTCTACATGTCAGAAGGGTGTATGAGTGTGTCTGTGTAGCCAAGCTTTCCTTGAGCTATACAGTGTATTTAAGCTTATAGTGTGGATTTCTATGAACAGTATAAACAATTTTTGTATTTCATTATTACTCACATCTGTTTTGCCTTCAGTCTGTACTGTGTTTAGAGCTCACACATGTTCATGGCCTACACACACACACACACACACACACACACACACCCAAGATGTTGAAATCAGCATCTTTTGTGTCAACATCAGTCTGGAGTCTTCACACAGTTTGAGCCTGAGTACATTTTAACACAGAGATTCGTCCATATCTGGTACATTCCTATGTGATCTGTTGCTCCCCTTCCACCACATTTTCATCAGCGTGGGAGCATAGCCACATTTGAACTTGTAAAATGTTTTAGAATCTAGAAATTTCCAAGAAAGTATGTTGGTGAGCAGGTCTGTGAATGCTTGCTGATTTACAGTGTACTTTTCTGCATGATTGTGGGCTCTGGAGCAAAGTTTTCACGTTGAGTATGTGTGCACTGAGACTGTCAGTGGACCTCTGCCAGGGCTTAGGGCTTGGCTGAGAGAATGCCTCAAACCAGTTTACTCTGGTTGTGTAGTGGAGAAGTCTGGAGGCGGGACAAGGACCTCTTAAAGCTGCAGACCATGTGTATCTTTTGCCTTTTGTGTATGCCTCTGTAAATTTGTATGTGTTTACAATTGACATTTTTTTCTACTTTTAACATTTCAGTCCTTTTTCAGGATTTTACATGAGAATGCGGATTTGATTATGTGTGTGGGGGGAAGGTTTTGGCATGTCTCACTTGACTTTCCCCACTTTTCACTTTCAACGTGGGCATAAACAGCGCTAGGCTAGAATGAAGCAATGAAGTATGACCTAAATTACTGTTGCTCAGGATAACATTTGATTAGATTTTCAAATGTCCAAGTACACTGTAACTGCTTGCTGATGATCCATATGTGTTTGGGAATGTGTGTGCTGGGTATGTGTACACTGCCAGTCCAAGAGGGCAGTATAAATACAGTTAAAGCTGAGGGTGGACTGCTCAGCATGGGGTATACTGAGCAGGACTAGCATTTCTCCCTTTACGTCTCTGTGAGGTTGCACAAGCAGTACAGAACCACACTATAATATGCTTTTCACTTCACTGGCTTTCCATTACACACACAAGGTTATATTCACACAGACACTAAACTGTTTTTCTGGCCATAAAATCATGCCCTGGTTTCTTCTTTTTGTAATGTATTTGTGTCATTATTCAAGGTACTTAAGAAATGTACATTAATTGTCTTTGTCAGATCAAAACATTTTTGTGTTCCCTGTAAATAACAAAAACACTCTTGAAATTTGATTATTATTATTATTATGTGTTTTATAGGAAGCCCTCAGGCCATGCCGATAAGGAGGTGATGGCTGCCACCGTCCTGACCTCTCTTTCCACATCCCCGATGGTGCTTAACCCTTCCTCTGCACCCACAGGTGAGATCACACACAGTGGGTTGAGTAATACTACCTGCGCAAACCAAACACTGACTGTCGCCTGTACTAAACGAGTGTGCGTGCTTGAAATCATGTTGAGAATTGCTCACCATCGGTTAGCTCTAGAGAGGAAGTGCAAGGTAGGAGTCCATATCTTATTATTGGATGGAATGTGTTATCTTTGTGTACGTGCATGTTTACCCAGGCCCAGGGTAAACACGTGTATATATTTATTGCCAACTGTTCAGCCTTGACACTATCGCCACAGCTCCTTTGGCCATTTCCAGTATTACTGCGGTTGCCATCACCATGCCAACCTCACCAGTCACAGTCCTGTCAGCTATTTTTTTCACCTCAGCAATAAGCCAAGGCTGCTGTTGCTGCTGTCAGTAAGACGGATTGTAGAGAAGCATTGCATATCTCTAGTGACACCCCATTTGAGCTGTACCATTTTGTTTAAACTGCAACTGAATCTAAAATCTAATGACTCTATTGCTGTCAGTGTTTAGTAGTCAGTATATAAACCTTGTAAATCCAGCTCTGAAAAAAATTAAGGGACCACTTGAAATTTGTGTACCTAAACTGCATTGCACACCTCTAGAATGTGATCAAGAAGAACTTAGATCATCACAAGGCATCAAACAAAGCTGAGCTGCTTTCGTTTTTGCTCCATGGTATAAAGCACCACACAGCCATGTGAAAGACTGGTAGAGAGCATTTGAGGACACATGAAAACTATGAACATGAACTTCTTTTGTATACACGTCACCCTTTTCTCCTTTAGCTCTTAGCCATTATCTGCAAATAAAATGTCTAACTGACCATGTTTTATTTGGAATTAGGGAGAAATATTGCAGCTAGTTTCCTGAATGAACAAAAAAGCTTATTTCATTCAAAAGCAAATAGAAGAATTTCACTGATCAAGTGGCCAGTGACTCAGTCTGTCTTCATCTTGATATGCAATTACTTGTGACCAGTCAATCAGTGTCCAATACGTGCAGTTTTGTGCCAGTCATATCTACACATAAAAGCTCCACATGGTTCATGTCAAGCACACAGTCGGAGACAGTAGCTCCACAGCAAGACACATATGCAAGAACATGTCATCAGTGAGTGAAGAAGACACAGCAAAATTGTTAGAGGTGACTTGCCAAGTGAAATGAACGTCACATGTCTCTGTGGTAGTGCCAGGTTGCTAAATTGAGCCATGAGTAATCGCTCATCTGCCTCTGCTACAGTGTTGATGTAGCACTAACATGTTAGATGAAGTGGAACATTCTGCAGTACATTTTAGATTGATTTTATTTGTACAAAAAGTGTGTTTTTATTAACCCAGAGGACATAATTTTGAGATTTGTTTGTGTGAGTGTGAGAAAGTCTTGTAAGATAGTGTAGTTTTGAATTTAATAGTCTATAGTTAGTTAGTTATAATGATCTTCAAGAAAAGTCACTAGTAACTAGTAAATATTTGTATATGAGAGACAAAGAATTGAAATGGGATGAAATAGGCCACTCATACTTAAAAAGAAATCTGAAATCATGGTTAAATAAAAATAATTGCAATGAGTGTGAAATCATAAATAGTTAAACCCCTTATGTAAAGGTAACTGTCTTATTTTTTTTTTTTTATTGCAGTTCCAGATCCAGCCAGCAGGGGTTGGAAAGAGGTGCTGTCAGCCAGCTATAGCAGTTCGACCAGTGGCAACTGGAGCTGGGATGCCAGTGACCAATCAGTGCCCTCAACACCGTCCCCACCTCTCTCCAATGAAAACAACAAGAACTTCCTGCTCTCATCCCAGGCTGATGACATCTGTGAGGATGTCTCGGAGAGCACGCACTTCATGTTTGAGGACCCCATACCTCGGAAGCGAAAGGTGAGATTAAAGTGGCATTCATGTTCTGCAGTGAAAGCACAAGTATTGTCTCAATTTGTCCAGAGCCTTTGTATTTACCAGAATAAAATGTGAATTTATTACATTAAAACAAAATAAGATTCTCTTCCGTGCTTATGACATAAAAGACTAAAAAGTACATATGACTCACATTTTCAGTTGAAACTATTGCAATATGTTTCAGATTAGCTGTCACTGCAGTTTTTGGTCTTGACTTCACCTTTAGTGACTTCACCAGCCCTGATTTTGTGGTTATTGCAATAGCTAAGCAGTTAATAGTTATAGAAGTGTCCTTTCCACTTTTAATCTAAACCAAAAACTTAGTGCACACTGAGTCACACCTTAGGGCCAGAGTTGTAGAGAAACAACTTTGACATGCTCTTGCTATTTCTATAAAGCAGTAGCAGGAAGAAACCTCCAGAAATTCTCCAGAAACATTCAGAAAAATCTAGGCATCATGCAGTTTAAGCTCTCTGCCCAGTGCAGTTGATGGATTATGTTTCTTCTTTTCTCTCCTTTTTACTGTGGAAGAAGTCTGAAATGTCAAAATGCTTCAATTTCATCCTCTTTTTTGGTCTTCGCTCATGGGAGAGCTGGGAATGTTAAGTAAAAAGGAAGGATAGGAGGCAGACAGAGGAGGATGCACAGCAGGAAGCTGCAAAAAACGTTAAAGGGGCGCATAAAAATAAGGGCAGCCAAGGGATGTGGAGAAGAAAAAGAGAATTGAATCTCAAGGTAGATTGAGGAAAAATTAATCTCAATATTTCTCCTAGCTATAAGAGTGACAGTGGAAAGCTCATATATGATATGTGGGAGTTGCAATACAACCTCCCTGAAGCAGCAGCAGCAGTGAAGATTATTGAGCTGCCAAATATATGAAACCGTAAAGACTCCAAGGATGATGCTGCCCCAGAGACTAGCAGGAAATGAAGTAGGACGATGATAGGAGGAATACTGATAAACAAATTGTTTGGAAGGCAGCTAAAACATGAGCTAAGGTTAACCACAAACTCACGGGGTGTAAACGTGCTATTAGTAGCTGCTCCTTACATTGTAGACTGTTTGATTTGTGCAAGCAGTGAGTTAAGAGGATTATTAAACATGGTAATCACCAGTCTTACTGTAACAGTATTAAGTTGCAAGAAAATCTCAGGGCATTAAATGATTTGTGATTGTTTGTGGGATTAAAGACTGGCTTTTGCTGTGTAAATTTTCCAGGCTTGGTTTGTTTTACATAGAGTGTCAGGGTATATACATATTCCACCTTTCATTACTTTAACACCTCAGGGACACATTGCTGCTGAACAGAACAAGCGGCATTATAAGACACAAAGTGTTGAGGAGAGTTAATATAACCATTGATAAAAAACCCGTTCCACTCTCACTTCTCCTGCTATGTTTTCTTCTTTCCGCCTACATTGCTCCCTTCCTCCCGCTGTCTCTTCTTTTCTTGCCTTTCTTTCTCCAAAGGCTGTTGAAAGGTAATGAGAGTACACACCCACTGCCTTTCATTAGCAGTGATGCAGGTCCCTGCCTGCTCAGGAGACAGCTGCCAGCCTATGATACACGAAAGAAAAAATGAATTGAAATAAAAACACCCCCTCTATCCATCCATCTCTTCATGCTTTACTTACAGTATGAAGCAACCTGGGTTTTATTTAAAATAAGATTTAAGAAGGATGATATGTGAGACGGATTAACAACTTTTTCCAGTCTGAGGTTAAAAAAAGTTCAGTGAGTTTCTCAGATGTACTCGAGTGTAGACATAGAAGTTAGTATATGTGTATACCGAACAGTCTGTATATTTTGTGAGAGGCCTTGATTTATCTTCTTATTTAACATAAAAGTCATGCCAAGGCTGAATCTCCTCAATAATTCTTTTCCCACAGATATATTTTACCTCATGCAATGACAGCAGGAAGGGGTCAGAATACAACATTTATTCTACTTATCAATCTGTCAGCAGATGTGAAAGTGCTGTAAGGTACAGAGACAGAGGTACAGTTTCATTGTCCCCTCTCCGTCCTCGTTTTATCTGTCTCTTTCTCTTTGAGTCTGTATGTGTCTCAACTTGTCACATATCAGGTTTCTATTTTTATTGCCATGCTGCTCTAATAGCCTTCTAATGAGGTGTAGTGTTTGGCCCCTTGTAGAGTGATAGTCCCCCACGAAGGCCTTTCTGTTGAGGCCTCTAGTGAGAGAAAACATGACAGTACATGCAGCATAAACCTCTATTTCTAAAGCAGTTCTTGTCAGTGTTTTGAAGAAAGACCGATTTCAATCAGGAGCATAAATCATTTCCTTATTCATTTGTGGTGGTTTACGTGTCTTTCAGAACTCCATGAAGGTGATGTTCAAGTGCTTGTGGAAGAACTGTGAAAAGGTCCTCAGCACCTCCTCAGGGATCCAGCGACACATCCGCACCGTTCACCTGGGGTGAGCTGCCAGTCATAAAAGCAAAGACGCACACTGTTCATTTGTTGTTTCCAGTGTTTTAGCAGTCAACTCAATGTGTTTACATTTAGCCATTATATATGTATGCAGTAAAATATTTATGGTAGACTAATATAAATTGCCATGAATCCCAAAGTAATCTGTTTGTTATGTGTAGTTTGTTTTTATCAAACTTGATCCATACCACCAGTGCACACACTTTTCTACCACATTCAATTAAAAAAAATACAATTTCTTGACTGATAAAGAACATACTATCATTGTGCAGCTTATCGTGTGATATCAAATCTGTTCTTGTTTTATTAGAAATTAGATTGGTTTTGAATTTTGTAACAATACTAGTTGACATCTACTGGTTTTGCTTAATGCAGCACGTATTGGTAAGGCAAGATAAGACATTTATTACCCAGTAAAATAGTTTTGTAGATAGTATTGTTCAGAAGATATAAAAGGTGTTTTATGCCTTTGTAAATATGGGTTTATATGTGTCTCATAGGAAGCAAAGAAATGTCCTGCTGTTGCTCCATCCAGGAGGAAGGCTAGGCATCCTCATTTTTATTTCATGTTCAGTGCGTTTGTGTGAGGGCCTCTGCAGCACACATTGGCTTTTACCGCCCCCTGGTGTTGATAAGAGGGTAAAACAGCTCCACCTTTCACTAATGAAAGGACGTTGCTTCTTAACCAGAGATTATAGCTTTGCTTGTGGTTGTTCAGTGATTTTATTTAATTATGTTGGATGAAAAGAGTTATTAATTGGGTAAATTCTTCATAAAAGTAACAGAAAGAAAAGCTGACAATTTTCCAAAACATTGAGGTTTAGCAAAGAAATAAACACATCCCAACCATTTATGGTACTGTCTGATACCTTAAAAAACAGAACAGAATATAACACAGGCCACAAAAACTTTTATGCTGATGTTTCTCAGGTATTTGAGATCATCCAAAAATGAGCTTTTTTAAAATCAGATGGAAAAATTCTGGTTAAAAACACACCTTTGTGTGGATAAAGATGTGCTCAAAGAGGAGTTGCTTTTGTCATAGTTTCAATATCATGAATACCAACAGAGCTTAGCACCGTATGACAATAAAGCTGTTGTGGACAGATCAATTAGCAGAGAGACACAAGAAAAGAGGAGTAGAGTAGTAGGAGTTTATAGTTTGAATCACCAAGGTCTCCAAGATTATGTGAAATATCTCTTTCAAAAGGAGCTGTTTCACATAATGCAGAAGTCCTTGCTTTTCAGTTTCTAAAGCAGACATTTAAATGGAGTTGAAATAACCTTGGTGCTGGGCTGTGTAAGGAGCTGCTGTTTCTCTGTGCAGGCGGAACAGCGATTCAGACTACAGCGATGGAGAGGAGGACTTTTACTACTCAGAGATCGAGGTCAATATGGACAGCCTAACGGAGGGCATGTCCAACCTCACGCCCACCTCCCCCACCACGGCCGCTCCTCCGCCTGTCTTCCCACCGCCGCTCACTGATGTCCCTCACTCCGAACATATCACCATGAATGGGTCTCAGTGCCACGCCCCTACACTGCTCAGCCAATCAGCTCCATCCACGCTCTGCCACATCCGCACTGACCACGCCTACCAGGTAATTCACACTTTAAGGCTTTCAGTTGACCATAAAAGAAGCCCCAAAACAATGATCAGACCTTTGAACAATGATGCTATTGACAAAATATTCAAGAGGCCATACATATCTGAGTCACAAGGTTTCAGATTCATTTTATGGAATCAGCAAAGTTTTGGCTTTTGACGTCAGGCTGAATTACTTAACCCCCACACTAATGTGGGAGTACAAAGCAGAGAGATGCAAACAAACTTTTTTTTGCAAATATTAATATAAGTTGCACTACAAGAATTTAACTTTACTTTTGAGGTTGTGACATTTTTTAGTCCTAAAATGTCTTTGTCTAAATAAGTGCAACACAGTTCAGAATCAGACTACTATTTAGAGCAGTTGTACTACTTTGGATTCATTAGGATGTCTGCCTTTCTCTTGTCTCCTCCTTCTTCCTTCACCTTCCATTTTCACTGAACCAGTTGACACTCACACCTCACTAATATACCCTCAGAGGTAACGCTGTTTCAGCTGGAAAACACATTTGGTTAAAGCATAAATCTTTAAAATCTCCAATATGGAATTCAGTCCTTCACTGATGTTCAAGGTAGTATTGAACTTTCAGTTGCTATGACGACTGAAAAAATTCACATAAAAATAGAAGTATAATATGCATATGCAATGAAACTACAACACCCTGTCTTTCTCAGTACTGCTAAAATTATGTACACCGTGTAATTGTGTGTGCTGTCTTCAACGACTGTGTTACCGCTGTGTGTTATCGATGTGAAGCGCCTGTGATAAGCAGATGTTTCTTGTACATAATTGGTAGTGATATGAAGGTACTTCTTCAATCTCAGTTTGGAGCAATGCCCTTCTTACTAATTATGATCTCTTTTTGTGTGTATTCTCTTTTCTTCCCTTGTGTTTTTCGTTGCACTCTTACTCCGTGTTTGTGTCATGCCCTGGCTGCGGTGGGGTGGCTGTCCATGTTCCAGGCCACTGCTCCAGTGAATATCCCAGTGGTTTCTGAGCTGGCTGGGTTAGGCAATACTAATGGGACCGGGCCTTTAACTGGCACTGGGAATGGCATCAGTGTGTCATGGCAGTCCCCTCCTGTCATTTTCAAAGGTGTCTCGGTGAGTGAGGCTTTGTCTCACGCCTTTTCATCTTCACCACAACCTCTGCTTCCTCTGCTCCTTCTCCACTTGCCAGTCTTCTTCCACTGCCCACGCCTTTTCATACAGTCTAGTTTTCATATAAAGCCACATCAGTGTGTCAAAACATCAACTAATATAAGTACATAAGCAATGCGCCTGCATATACAGCATGGCATATGTTGTATTTGCATGGTATTTACAGCACTATTGCTATTTGTTTGACATGTATGAATCAAAATAAAAGTGAAGAGATACTGAAGCGAATGTTTACACTTTAACATCTCCAGGGTTTCTAACTGGCGTTCAAAGGGCCAGGGCCATAATGACAGAAGGCAACCTCACCATGAGTCACAGACTGGCTTCTGGGACAGCCAGGAGCCAGTCAAAGGACCTGAGGGATCTAGTGGCCACATACAGTATCTTAAAAGCAAAGCAGACTCACTTTGGCACAGAACTCTTTAAAGATTTATTCGCCAATAAAACGATCCTACAATCAATAATAAAACTGACAGGCAGCCACTGCAGGGACAAGAAACTGATGTAATGTGTGCTCTGGCTTGAGCCACCGCAGCAGTGTCTCTTTTACAGTACTTTTTATATTTGGCCACAATTTCTGTGTAAAAGGTGGTTGTGTTGCAGAGAATGTTAAGCTACGTTTAAAATCCACCAAGTCCTTTCTGTTGTTTAAGTTGTGATAATGACAATAGTTGATGTAATATCAAAATGTAGTATGAGTTAAATAATAGTGTCTATTGAAGAGTAAGGTTTCACACCCCACCATGTGCAGGTTCCAGTTTTGGGAGTGCACATATATATATATATATATATATATATATATACACAATAAATCGATGGTTTAACATGTCTATCTTACTTATTTCATTTTTATGTTTGACCTTTTCGACATGTCTGTTTGAACATTATGTGACTTTACTGTTCATGTATGGTAAACCGTACACTTAAGAACCACTTAAACTTTTGCAGGGACCTGTGAATCACGTCCGCACAGTTAGCATCGGTGAAAAGCGGCAGCCTGCATCCAGCACGCACACAGCTGTTAACAAGCCCCACGCTTTAATAACACCAGCACTCAAATCAACACCAGGAACCAGGTACGTAGCTGCCACACATATGAAATGTTTATGTTCTCAGCCAACTATATGACACTAGGGCAAAACCTTTTTTTAATCATGTGTCTTTTTTCCTTTTAGTACTGTAAATACAAATTTGTTTGCATAAATATATCTTTAAACTCATTAATACTCATCTGATCACATGTGAGTTAGATAAAGATAAAACACAATAAATTATTGGTATTAATTCCAGCCATCTTATATATGCAAATCAATGCTTGTTGTCTGTATATAAGCAATAGTAATATTAGTATTTACAACTTTCTCAGCACACCAACAATTTAATTAACGGAAAAAGACAAAAATCCAGGCACTCAGTTGGTTAGAAAATGTAACCTGCAATGGTTCATGCCCTCTCCACGAGCACCTTTGCTTTGTTGATTACCAGTAGCTCCCTGCAAAATAGTTATTATTTTTCGTCTTTTTGAATTTAATGGCTTCTTAAGAGCATGTTATAGTTCTAAGGTCTTATTAGAAACACAAAAAGGACACAATGAACACCAGAAACCGTGCAGTATTTTCCTGGTATTGAATTATGTCAGTTAGATTAAAAAAATATTTTCGACTTATTTTAGTTCCATCAAATCACAAATCAATTAAGAGATGGAATTGTCATGAGTCTTATATGCATTGATTTGTCTACTTTTATGCGTCTTTGTTAATGTAGTTGTTACAGGGGGCGCACTCACTTCTGGATAACTTGTAGAATATTGCACATGGATGCCTGTGTGTTTGTTTGCACATGTGTGTGTCTGGATGCCTTTGTACATGTCCTAATGTTATCACATCTGTTACCAAGGAAACCCCGTGGGGAGGCAAAGAAGTGCCGAAAGGTGTACGGCATGGAGAAGAAAGACATGTGGTGCACAGCCTGTCGCTGGAAAAAAGCTTGTCAGAGATTCACCGACTAATCCAGCTCCCCCTCCATTTTCTCTGAGATGAGCTCCTCCTAGTCCCAAGATACAGCGAGGTGGACTGTTCCACTGGGGGGATGAGGGGAGATTTCCCTGATGGAGCTCTCAATGCTGCTTCCTTCAGCCCAGCAGGGGGTTCATCTTCTCTCTTTTCCGTTTCCAAACACATTGAAAAAATAAAACTGGTGGGTAAAACAATAAAAAAAAAAAATAAAAAAAAATCAGCAAGAAAAAAAAAAGAATTTTATGCAGGTTTGGAGACTTTTTCTAAGACAGACATTTTTACTCTGTTGATGAATAAGGAAAACATGTAAGTTGGATTCTAAATGAAGCTTCCGATTTGATATTTGTTTTTTCACTTGCCATTTTTCACAGCTTCACATCAAGGCAAGTTTCAAAGACTACAAATAAGCTTTTTGGCATACTTCATTGTTCATCATAGGAGCATCATGTAAGCTAATGATATAGGGTGGATCATGACTCTTTTTGGACGTTCAGGTGTAAACGCCAGATTACTTTGATAAGACCTTTGTAGCATATCTGTTTTTCATTGTCACTGTTAAGGGACAGCTAAGCTACCAAAGGCAGACAGCCTGTTCAGTTTCAACCAACATTTAGGAGTGAGCACTAACATCACTGTCCTTGTCAGCCTTACTGGATTTCAACTATATGTCTGAGTATGTGTTGATCATTATCCAATGTTCATTCAGCAAACCAGTTGGTCAAGTCGTAACTTTACAAAGATGAACAAACCATTGTATCAAGTGGTACACAGTTTCCCCATGACCTTACAAAATATTTTCAAGAGATGTAAACAATATATGAAATATTATCCCTCACTTGCTTCCTATACTTGTACCCTAGATGTATGCACCTTGAAGAAATAAGTTGTCTTTTAGAAGTATCACTGTAACCACATCGTATGCCTGAGGGAGTGGATATGTATTTCGTATATAGAGTGTATTTTTAGCAATTACTTGCTGATGCAGGTGCACTGTGCAATCAGCAGAATGACAGCACTTAATGTCTTCTGTCGTTAAGATGAGATCAGGCAAGGCTGACTTCTTCTTTAACAGCTAATGATTTGTGATAATAATAGAGTATTGGATTTCTATAGCGCTTTACATTTGTGATCCATTCATGCTCACATTCTGGTGGTGATGAGCTGCATCTGTGGCTGCGGCTGCGGCTGCCCTGGGGCGGGCTGACATGGCTGCCAATCCAAGCGGCCCCTCCACACATTCATGCACCACTGTGGGTGACGCTGGAGTCTAGGTGGACGGAGCAGGATTTGAACTGCCAACCCTCTGGTTATTGGACGACCTGTTCTACCTCCTGAGCCACAGCTGCCCCATTTTAAGAGAGATTGTTTACCCCAATGAAAGAGAACTGCCCTTAAAAACTTTTACTTACAGTCTGACTGATTTTTGTTGTGTATGTAGTTAATTTACATAAAGAAATTAACCCAACAACCACTACCTGACAATTAGTCAGGCATTGTAGTTCATCTCTTACAGTTTCATATGGAGATGTTACGTCATCTTTGGAACTACCCATAACCAGCAGATCATCCGTTAATTAGAAATTGTATTTGAATTAATATTGTTGTAATGCGAAAATCTAATCGGAGCAAAGCAGCTATGTGGGTGATTGATTTGAAAAAATGATGATTGATACAAAAAAAGATTGAAGTGTAGTCAGACTAAAGAAATGTTTACTATAGTGGAGTTTTACTGTTAAAATCTGGTAAAATAAAAATATCAGCCATCTTTCTCCAGCTCCAGCAAGTGAGAATTTAGATCCTTTAGAGTGTATCCCCTTTGTCAGTGCGGTTAAAGAATACTTGTGTCAGCAAACTATTAGTCCTCACCCATGAACATGTATTTTTATTTTAGTTATCCCAGATTTGAAAGCATTAGAAAAGAAGCAGCGATAAAATACCAAACACTGCGTATATTTCATTCTTGGACTGTTTTTTAAAGCAGGCGCATTAAAAAGTGATGAGATTTTACTCAAAAAAAAAGTTACATTCTCGCAGGGGAAAACAGATGATACCGGCAACTTTGTGATGCCTTGATCTTTGATCATTGATCATCATTAATCATCATTGATATTTGTGATGTTTTGATAATGAAAGTAGAGGATAGAGCTACACATCTGTAGTCATAGTTGAGAAAGCAAGCACAGTTCATTGATAAAAAGTGATGTATGACACCTGCAATCAGAAGAACTTTTTCTACTCCCCCCCCCCCCCCCAGTAGTTTTTTGTGCAGCAGCTGTCTTTTTTTGTGTGTGTGATAGTGGATTTTAGATTTGATGGTCTTTTTGAATGTAGATTCTGCTGCGTGCCCTCTATTCTCTAAAGCGCTCCTGACACTGAGATACCCGGGTCACCATAGCAACACATGACAAACACGCACACAAACGCAGAGTGCCTGTCCCCTCTTGTGTGAGCAGGCCTTCTTTGACTGATACACAGTATGACTTCAGACCTCTGTCGCCATAGAAACACCTGTGCTGTTCTTTGTGGCTACAGGGTCACTCCTGCTGTCTGCCGTCGGCTCAAACCACACTACGAACAGAAAGTCATCACTTCCTGATGAAACGTAGATGGCAGATGCCTGACTGTTAAGCAGCCTCATTTTGGTAAATCATATAGTCTCCACAGAAGTCAATAATAACTCATTCATTCTGAGATTATAAACCATCATGTTGTTTTGTTTTGGTTAATTAATTGTCCTGCCTGTAATACATTTATTCCAGTGGAATCCCATATAAGCTAAGTCTCCCCTTCTCTCAGGTTTTGAGAGCAGTTAACAGGCCTCTTCCGGTCAGAAACTTCACAAAGTGCCAATGAAAAGAACATAAAATGAAAGGTATACTGACCTAATGAAATTGCACTACGTTGCACTGCGCAAAGACATGTTTTTATACATGGACATTTTATATACACAAATTTTGAAGTGAAAGAATTTTCTTTTATTGAGGGGGTGGGAGGGGCATCGTCACTGCCCGGTAGAATCAATGGGGAGTCAGGGATAGAGGTTGTGTACCTCTGGGGTCCCCCATTGTTAGCATAATTGTCTTGACAGTTAATGTCTTGCTCTCTGTGTCAGATTTCTTGTACTAAACAAAGCGGTGCTGGCGATTGTCGAAGTGTGGTACTGGGAAGTACAGTGTGGTACTTGGGTAGTCAGTCACTTTGCCTTTCTTTGGAGGAGTGCCAAGGGCAGGAGGCAGCAGCTTCTTCCTCAGTGATGGGAAAACACCGGTCTCAGTCAGTGGCTTCACATTATCCTCTCTTACAGTGTTTAAAAGCCAGGGTTTTTCTTCACAGTAAATTTTTGCATGAAGCTCATATTTGTGCTTCCTTTCCTTCAATAAAAGCAGGTTCTGCTTCTTTACATTTTACTGAGCTGAGCTAGTTATAGTGTAGATACCAATTTTAGTGCTGCATAACTCTTTGATAAGATTGTCACATGCGCCCTGTAAGGTGTCTGAATCCCCAGTGTAAGCACTTTGAGATCCACCAGCAGGGTAGGAAGCAATGGGTTTTTTTTCTGGCAGACTGTTAATCGTATTTAGCTAACAGGTTCCTGTTCATGCCAGTCACTTATTCCAACTATTTATAAGTTGCACTAAATCAGCCTGTGACAACTAACACCGAGACTGTCTTTAAAAGCTTGTTTTATTGATTTGGCTGGAGTCACCACAGCCACAATGAACTCTGGGTACAGAGTTACTCTTGGACACAGGCCTAGACCGAGCTACTTTGATTTAAAGAATCCACTGTTTGGATTGTAGTTCAACAGTTGCAACTTTTACCTGTAAAACTGACTGTTAAAGGGTGTGCAGAGAAGAATGTGGTCTTGAGACGCGCAGTGACGATACAGATGGATTTGCAGTTTCAGGGCTTTTTTTGTACATATGCAACATAAAAAGAACGGTGAGGCTTTTTTCATATATTGTTGTTTTCTTTGTTGTTGTATCTCTGTTATATGAAAAGGAAACTTTTTTACGGTAAAGTTGCTTGGAATATTTTTCTTTTTTTTTAATGCAAGAAGCTATAGTGAACATAACACGTAAAGTTTCAGTTTATATTGTAGCTTTTAGAGGCAAAGGGGAGAAAAACAAAACCTGTTGAATGTAAAACCTACAAAAAGAAAAAATCTGTTTTGTTGTTTTTATTGCTGGCTAGTTTGTAGGCTATTGCCTGTAGTGAACCTGTAGCACGTCCTGATTTTAGTATCTCAACCTTCATTCACCCTTAGACAGCTGTCGCCACACTGCTAAATCATATCAAGTAACACAACCGTGCAGTATTGCTTTACTTTCTTACTTTGTGCAATGAGATGCTTTATAATGGAACAAGAACTAACTTGAGCTTTTGGTGACATCTGAGCCTCTCGCTCTCACTGTTGCTGTTAATCTTTTGTCTTTCTCCCTGCCAAATTAGTCATTTTTTTCTGAATGTGTGGTCATTGATGTTGTTTGTGGTTAATTTTTTTTTTGGTTTGTTTGTTTGTTTTTGTCAGGCAGGATTTTAACCTTGTGGGAATTTTCTCTCATGTCCTGCACATTCCAACAGACAGACAACACGCTTTAGTGTCTTCCAGTCGATTCATATTAGACATATCCCTTCCCGTTTCCGTTTCACTACAGTGATTCTTCTCCGATCACCGTTGGTTTCCTGTTGTCGTTTTCTCCAGCTTTACTGTGGTCCCACCCAAGCCTTTACCCAGTGTATTAAGCTAACTAAACCCTTGAAATGTGCATAAAAAAAGCCTTTTTTTTCCCAAATAATCAAAATTGACACGCTGCTTTCTTGAATGTCAGTTTTCAGTTGTGTGTAAACCAGCAACAGCAAAGCCAATGGATCTCCTTCCAAATCAAATATAATGCATTGTATAGATCTTCTTCTGAATCAAATGTTATGCATTGTAATGGCAGCTCCACTCACTTCTCTGCGTCTTCTTCTTCTTCTTTTCTATTTCTTATTCTTCTTCTCTTCTATTTCTTCTTCTATGCTCTTATTATTTGTCCAGCCTTCAGCTTTTACCCTCTGTCTTATATGATGACCATTTTTTTTTTTTCTCCTGTTGCGTTTTTACTGAGCCTGACACTGGCTGGCGTGAAAACTGACTCCTGCTTTTTTTTTTGTTTGTTTTCTCATTGATTGATTGATTGATTGATTGTCTGGTTGAGTTTGAGGTTGTTTTGCATGTCTGCATCGCTCATTTTTTTTCCTGTTTTTTGTCAGGAGATACAACACTGAAGGGTTTTTATGTGTTCGATGTCACCCTTCAGTAACTGATAACCCAAGGCTGATTTAGTTTGTGCATTGATGCTTTAGTGCAGCCTGACACACATACACACACACACACACATACACATATACACACACACACACACA
>JAPSES010000236.1:4538179-4558431 GCA_029822895.1 Maxillicosta whitleyi
AGGGGGGGAGGGGAGGGGTTGATGGGAAGTGCAGTCCATGGAAACTTTAGTAGAGAGGCCACGTGTGCAACCAGCATTGGCAACAAAAACTTTCCCAGATTTACTACCGCAGCGCTCGCTTTCCCTTTATTTAAATGAAGCAGCCAGTTAAAAAAACAAACCGGCAGGTAGAAATACAGCACGCAGACGCAAACACACCCCTCTTTTCTATCATAAAGGTGCAGCGTTCAGTCTGCGTGCTAGATTTCTATTTGATTGTGTGTGTCTTGCGAGACGTGAGACAGTAGAAACTGGGAAAAAAAAAAAAAAAAAAGAATCAGTCTGGTTTTATAATGCAGTCTTCAAAAGCTTGCCGGCCCTTTCACACAGCCCTTCATATTCACAATAATACCATAACATGTGCACTTTTTAAACTGTGACAAATAGTGACAGGTTTCCAAAAATAAAAATAAAAACAACCCAACAATAAAACTGTTAACCACAACAATAAATCCAAAAGCACCTGCACACACAGACTGTGGAACAAAAGCACTTCATGTATACAAGGTACTAGATTGTTTTTGGTTTGATATTAATCAATTAGTGTACATTTTTGATGCAAAAGCGTGTGCTAAATATATGTTTCAATCAATATCTAACAGAGAAGTTTGACGGTGAATTTGTTTTTCCCTTGGTAAAAAAAAGCAAATACGACAGAAAAAGCGTAAACTGGCACAATAAAAGGTTGATAAAAGCCCCATGGCTTGCTGTCCACAACAAGGCAAAGTATAAAAGCTTTTTTTTTTCTTATACAAGATATAAAATATCAAAAAAGAACACACAATAAAGCTTAGCATCCAGCACTTAATAATAATTAATAATAGTTACATCAACAACAGTAATCATAGTTCTGATAATCATAATAATAAGACATATCATCTGCCTCACTTGAATTGTCAATAACTTTGCTGAAAACATGGAAATAATCTTAAGAAATCAATATAGACTTTTTTGACACTGGACACTCAAACATTCTTGCATACAAACACCCATCCTGTTTCACCCAAACAAACATGGAGAGAGGAAGGAATGACTTCTTAAAAGCTCTGAAATCCACAAACATGTTTTCAATAAATAGTTGTTAAAAAAAAAAAAAAAAAGAAAAAAAAAAAGAATATTACACTCTCTACATATATCAAACTCTGAATTTCAAGCACAATTTTGATCCTCTTCTTTTAACCTTGCAAATTCGGAGAACACATCACCAAAAGAAAAATAAGAGTGTGCATATTTTTGTGTTCAGAAATTGGAATTAGACGACGGACTGAGGACAGGGCGAAAGAAAAAACAAAAAAACAAAAAAAAAAAAACCGGGTGATTCTAAAACGAAGGCAGCTCCTCTTCAGGTCCTATCACCACAACCTACAGTGTCAAGAGAAACCGAACGGAAAAGAAACAAGAGACGCGCACCGAGAGAGACAGAAAGAGTTAATAGTGTTGGTCGTCTGATGTGGATCCAATGTGTACTTGTGTTCGTTTTGCAGTCAGAAGTGGAAACATGTCCACTTTGTATCTCAGTGGATAGCTCTTACATACACTGTAAAAGTCTTTTACATTCTCTCTCTGTCTCTCTCTGCCTCACACACATATGCCATTCCCCTTCCAAATCTCCAAAACCTTTATATACATTTGACAAATCTCCAGTATTTGTTGGAATGGATCAATAGAAACCGTGTGGTAAACGTAAGCGAAGAAAAGATTAAGGAATCCACTGAAAGGCATAGGCTATATAAACAGCAATCTGCACAAAGGTTCAGTGATTTCTATATCGTGATAACAGTCAAGAGGACATAGAGTATATCCTTAAAGGTAGGTGCGGTCACCGATTTGTTTAGGTAAGTAAAGGTCAGATCAAAAATGTAAACCACGGGTTCAGGGCTTCAATAGGAGTCAGTTGTCATTAAAGTGCAAGTCTGTGGCAGTAGGACTCTGCATCAACAGTGTGCCATCGGGCTGCCCGGACCTTTGACACATGTAGCTTTGCAATAGATTTAGACCCTTCACTTTCCCCAGAAACATTACAGCCGAGGTGGGACCACGACACCTGCTTCTTGGCCATTTCCCTACACTAACCTTGGTTTCCATGGTGATTGTGATGGCAAACATACAAAGTTGCAGTCTAGCGTTGGCCATGTCCTTGGCAGCGTCCTCGTTGATTTCTTTTGTGACAGAGTATAAAACTACTGGACTCTGGCCTGAACCCTCAAGAAAAGGAAACACAAAAACACTGCATCAGAAGTAAAGGAGGTAAGCAGAAAAAGCCTTTCACTTGCACCATCTTTTGACCACTCTTCTTCTACAGTGGCAATCAAAGTTGCGAATAGCCTAATAATGTAATATAATGGTTTTAGATCATTGTCGCGCGTCGTCACCCTACAGCATTTCCATTCAAAGGAAGGCCTGCCCACAGTGGGACGAATGGGTAAAGAAAGCAGAAGATTCTGCCTCAAAGATCACGAGAGATCTTCAGAGATTGGTCGACAAGCCACAAGCCAGGAGCCGGACAGATCCTAGGAGATCCAGGCAAAGTCCCTCTCGCTGCCGTTCTGTTGCTCCCCCTCCTGTGCAGAGGAGTCGCTCTCCTCCTTCTCATTGTCCAGTGCTCTGTGGGCCTCGCCGGTCATCCCTGAGTCTTTCCACTTCCCCGCTTCCTCCTCCCCTTCTCCGATTATCTCCCCGTCGCCCTCCACCATCATCTCCTCCTCCCCCTCTCCATCACCATCACACTCTGCCTGGTCGTCGTGGAAACGATCACCGGGATACAGCTCCTCCTCCGGTGAGATGTCTCCACCTGCTTCCCCGTTGTGGTCCAGCAGAGCGGCCATGCCCCGACCGGAGCAATCAGCGCAGACGCCATGGCGACGGGAGCCGTGTTTGATTCCGACACTTGCTGCCGACATGAACACTCGGCTGCACACTTTACACACATACTTCTTATCTTTGCTGTGAACCTGTTAGATGGAAAACACATCATATCACAAATTTTACATCACATATTAATTGAAGACACAGTTGTCAGATCTGTCTGAAAACACTAATAAAATAAGTTTAAATAAATTTGATCATTTCTTTGTAACGTGGCACATGGGACGTCCTGTTCTGAGCACAGGATAAAAACCACTTTGATGTGACCAGACTGGGTTATTTATTGAACTTTTTCAAACAAACCATTTATGATAAGTGATAGGCAAAAGTTGTTTACAATATTGGTGAAAGGCAAATGAATAAAGACAGAAAAAAGAGCAATTTTTCTTCAATTTTTCCATGACGTTAGAGACAGTGGATTTCTGCTAAGCTTGAAGTGATCTTAACTTAATACTTTTGATTGGATTTTTTCCTGCTTTTGTCACTATCATTTTGGCCCTTAACCCTATGACGCCAAACGTATCATTGATACATGAGTTTGAGTCCTCTATATGATCAGTTTGATATGTATTTTCTTGAAAATCATAATGTATACAATTACATTCGTGCAATACATGGATAATCCACCAGGGGGGAGGAATTCATTCACCAGAGGGCTTTCCAGTGACACTACATGATTGTCATTAATGAGGAAGGAGGCCGAACTTTGCCAATTTTGAAAAGGAATTACCAACTTGTTAGACACGTTTGTGTTATATTATGTTTTTGTTTGTTCAAAAATAATAATATTTGAGCATTGAGACCCAATGTATCAAATATGACACAAAATTGAAACTCATACATGGAAATACATGGAATGATATTTGAAAAAAAAAAAAATTGGGTTGTTCAGAAGGACCAATAAAGCCTCCAGTTTCAAAGAAACTGGAATTTTCTGTCAAAGATCTAATGGTTCAGGCTTTGCAGGGTTAAAAACCAACAAAAACGTAATTTACATTACATTCACACATGACATGTTATGTCATAGTAATAATGTAAGTACACAAGTAAGATAGGTTTAGTCTTTTTTGGTGTTTTAATGTGAAAGAGATGTCATGAATTCTAACTTGAAGGTTTAGTTTACCGCCCCCTACTGCACTCACCAGTGTGTGCCTCTTCATGTGCTCTCTCCTGGTGAACTTCTTCCCACAGATTTCACATGGGTAGGGCCTCTCACCGGTGTGGGAGCGCATGTGCCTCTTCAGGATGCACTGGTGCATAGCAGAAAAACTGCAGTAGGGGCACTTAAACTTTTTACGGATCACCGTGAAGTCATTCACTGTAGGAAAAAAGAGAGGGAAGGAAGACGGAGAAAAAGAAGAATATTAGCATTGAATGAAGCTCTTTTACATAAACCCAGATGTCACTTTTCAGTTATTACATTTAATTAGTGGCATGGTCTAGAAATGTAGCATCAATTCCCATGGCCACCCCAATCCCAGTCAAAGCTACAGTTGCCCTGGCAACAGCTCTTCCTCCATACTAAAGCAATAAAGGCAAAGAGATACTATAAACACCGACACAACAGTCAATCTGCTTAGTTGTTCTACAAGGTCTCTGCTATGGACAGCAAAAACACAGACAGAAAGACAAACATAGACAACGGCAGGAGGGCTGAAGGCTGGAAAATACAATCACACACACAAAGGAATAAGTGACATAAAAACACTACTCATCTTAATACCACATCCCAATCTTGTGCAGAAGTCTGGTAAGCCAATTATCTCAAGGTCTACACTTAAATGGTGGTTAAGCCAGGTGACGCACTTGTACATAGACTGAATGTTTGGCTTTGGGTGTATGTGTGTGTTTGTGTGTATGTGTGTGTTTGTGTGTGTTTGTGTAATCAATGAGAAACTTTAGTCAAGGCATGCAGTATGCCAAGAAAGATTGGGACTGGGTTTATGAGCACACAAGCAAAACACTCACTTCGCACATCTACTGTACATAAAGGAGGGGTAAAGGGTTGTAGGTGGTACAATATAATTACCTCCATTTGCAAATCGACTTCGGCTCTGATTAAACACTTGACAGCACATCAACAAAAAAAAATCATGCAAGTACACGTGAACTGCACAAAAGGCTATGCATCTTATCCAGAGCATTTATAGTGTGGAAATGTACAATGTAACAACAAGCAAAGAGATAGTAGATGTCTTAATCTATGCAGGACAACGAACACCTAGACAAAAGAGAAAAACTGCAGCAAACTTTTCACATTTTCATTGCGGTTTAATTTCAGATTGAAAACTACGAGCAGAATTTCATTTGTGTTTTAGAAAAGTACATATTAATGTACAATATGTGGGTTTTTTTAATAAGAAAAAACACAATCCAAAATGAAATTATTTGCTTACAACAATATAAACACAAACTTAAAAACACCACACAGCGGCCATTTCTCCTCAGAGCTTGACGCTGGACTTCCTGATTAGTTCCCGACTTCTCTGCTACTGGCGAGAACACAATGTGCTACCTGAGAAATGGGACTTTTTTTATTAGAGGGATTTGGCATTTGGGACATCCCTGTTATATACAACAGCATAGGGATGGATTCCCAGTAGACACTAGTTCTGCACTTACAGAAAACATAGAAATTACAGCTTTTTATCATAACCACTGGAATGATAAGAGAGGGGAAGTACAGGTGAATGCTTTCCCTTTGGGTGTAATATTCACATTATGGGTGTACACAATAAGAACAAACCCCCACAACTGAAGAGAAAAGAAGATATCTTGCTTTATACTGCTGCAGAGTAAAGCCCTGCTGTAAACTCAGACAATGTTTGGCAGACATTGGTGTGAATTTACATTAGCAACGATTCTGAAGCCAGTGCTCATGCTGATTCCAATATCCTGCAGCCTGCGCGAGCTCACAGCCTCCACCTAACTTTAATTCCCTGCATTTTCCTACTTGTCTCCCTTGATCCCTCATTTTATCCCCTGCCCACAGAAACACACCGCTGTACATTATGTTGTCAGCGCTGATATCAGTATCTTGTCTGGTTTAAAGGCCGTCTGTCCTCTGGTCCCCCCCCCCAATTCCTCAAATGAAGGGTCAGGGGTTAAGAAGGGCCGGAGCCGTGAAGGACCAATTATTGTCCAGCTCCAGCCACACTTAGAGATTAGAGAGCCCGCAGATGTGGACAGACACAGACAGCAACAGAGAAAATGACACCACCCAACCCCCATCTGAGCAGCATACTGGCCTATTGTTTTAGCGTGCTTTGTCTAGTTCGGCACAACCCCTCCATCTGCACTGATCTGACAACACTAACTGAAGGTAATCGTGTCATACTGGGGACTGAGGACATGTTTCTACATGTTCTGTGGGGGGCTACACCAGCAGTCAGATCTGTGGAGGGAAGTCTTAAGGTTAGGGTTTGCTTTAGATTCATTTTTCCTTTTAGAAAATTTTTTTTCTCCAGTTTATTCCGATAATATTTGCCACGAAAAACCAATATATAAAAAGCCTTTCCACAGATTTGGGTCTTTATTCTCCCCGCACGTTGCAATACTGTGAGTTTCCTGCAGGTGGGGTGGTTGTGTGGGCTGTGAGCTGCAGTAAAGCCAGGTACATGTGAACTGTGTCTAAGTGCATTCGTGCCCATAATGCAGGGGTGTACACAAAGATAAAGATCTCTCTGCCTAAAAAGGAGAGAAGGGGTTAGTCAGACTGGCGACGTAGAGGCAGACAAGTGGTTGAGTTCGAGGAGGCGGAAAAACACCCCCCATCTCTCAACCTGGTTGCGCCGTGGAAAGTAATTGTTCATCGGTAAAGTCAGTGCTCACAGAAATGATTCATAAACCCAGAAAAAAAAAAACATGACTACACAAAACTTTGCTCAAACACAATTTTGCATAGCACCTGTGCATGTTTGACATGCACCAACTCATGTCAAGTCATCCTTAGAAAATAACAATAATTTTATAAAATTTCACAGGTTTAAAAAAAAATTTTAATATTTACAGAAATCTGGAAGAAATTCCTTCCTTCTCAGTTCAGTTACCCACAGACTACATATGCCATGATCACACAACTTATGACAATTTGTTACTGATGTGTATGATTGTGCGTCGGTGAGTTTGGAGATCCAGTCTCAGTTTTCTACATTAATACTACGACTGTGATTTTCAACTTTCACCTCATGGGACAAATGCCACAGTGAATCTATAAACCCGCCTTGAGACATTTCCATCCCAGTGCTGCCTCCCAGTCCGACCACTGTCCCTGGCAGACCCCCTGGCACTGTCCCCACCTGGCAGCACACTTTAACATGTGTCGCCAGGTTTTTCTGGGTGCTAAAAGCCTTGGCACAGGCCGGGCAGGTGTACCCTCTCTCTTTAGAGTGTACAGAGGACAGGTGCCGGTGCAGATCTGTGCGATCTCTAAAGTGTTTCAGGCAGTACACACACTGCATTAGCTTCTTCTTGAAGTGAATGGTCTTCTCATGTCGATCTGCATTGGATTTGAGGGTGAAGCTGGCAGGGCACTGGGAGCAGAAGTAGCGTGCTGGCGTGGGCTCCGCCCCTGCTGGGCCATAGAAAGACTGCTGGAAGTGTTGAGGCTGGGACTGCGACTGATGATGGGGCTGGGTGGGTTGGTGGTTTATGCTTGGCCAGTCGACGGACAAGGCCATTAGAGTCAGGGTGTGGTGATACTCATGTTCCCTGAGATGCTCAAGGCTGCTGAACAGCCGTTTGCACAGGGTGCAGGCGAACCCCTTTGAGGGCCAGGCACCAGGATCTGGCAGGAATCTGTCCCCTGATCCAGCCTCTCCACCCAGTGCCATCACCCCTTTCGATCCAAATCCAGCCACAGGCACTGACGCAGGCATAGTCAAGCCACCAGCACAGCTCCCTTCAGCCATCTGATCCTTCTCGACAAGAGACTGGTCACCTTCCAACACTGAGATATTGAAAAGGAGAGGGAAGTGAGAGAAAACAGATAAGGTGCAAAAGCAAGTCTTTCTTCAGTTATATAGATGTGACACATTTCAATTCAGAGTGTAAACCATACCTGTGCCATTTTCTTTCATGTCTTCTTTGTCTTCTTCAACATCCTGCAAGCACAAAACATCCCGTTATGTCACATACACACATTGGTACAGTCTGTATGGAATGTTGTCGGAGCATGCAGCAGGCAGGTTGGTGAGAGAAACTGTAAAGACAAGCTTTTTTCCACAAATATAAGAAATCCATCCAACAGAGAAAAGAGGAACATGAAACTGAACAGAAAAGACAGGTCAAGGTGATTTTAAGGCATATATAATATGGAAATTACAGAAAACAGCAATTATTTTATTAATACAGATTACAAGGTGTTTTATAGAATACACCATTACTTCTATTTACAGTAATATTAATACGATGTGTCTAAAGTAATTAACCCTCAGCTAGCCTGCATGGTGCATTACAACCTGTCCTCTTGTGTATCTCACCTGAACTCTATCCATCCTTCATCTACTCCATCCTCCTGCCATTCCTTCACCCCCACCCATTTCCTCTGCCCCTACACTTCTCCACCCCCTCCTCCTCCTCCTCTTCTCTAAGAACAGAACACCATGCACTGGGCAAACAGATGGCTTGTCCGTAGAGATAGGAAGGCTTGTTGGGAGGCAGGTCCACTGAAATCAAATGCTGCTCCTAAATACTCACCCGCACACACAGCTTACACACACATACTGGCACAAAACTCACATCCACACATGCTCATACACACGCCCACACACTCTCTCTCACTCTCTCTCTCTCTCTCTCTCTCTCTCACTCTCTCACACACACACACACACACACACACACTGAACAGAACAAACAATTTCCTGGGCTGCGAGAGCAAACCTCTCATTGTCTACTAGTATTGATTCTACTCAGTCTCATCTCTACCTTGCCCGTTATCTGCCATCTCTTAGCGCACGCTGCCATTGTGACTGGATGTGTCATCTCTAATGTTACCACTATAAACTACATTACTGCTAATGCTGAGCCACGACTCGCTGCTTGAAGTGAATACGGGTCTAGCTTTATTATGATATTGTATGAAAAAGGAAACAAAGGTGAAGAATTGGAAAGCAAAAAGGAAGAAAGAGAAGGCAAACAAACATACATACATACAGAAAAAAGGAGACAAACAAAAGACAAAACAAGACAGCATTTGTTCCCAGTGTTGCAAAAGACACGCCGGAAAGGGAGAAACTGAGAGGGGTTGAGCGATGATGTGCTCGTGTCTTGTGAGGACTTTCCAATGATGAAAAATAAGCCCATTAACCCCATTTCCCCTCCATCTCACTTCCCACCACAGTGCTTTCGATGCTGTCACCACTCAACCCCCTCAGTGTTTGCAGAAGCAGGGTTAACGCTGCTCTCTGGATGCTCGTCTCCTCTCAGTCTCATGTGAAACTCTTATTTGACGGAAAGAGCAGAACCCAGAGATCAGCCTCCGCCCTGGAGCTAATCCAGTCCTGGTGTGCTTACCTCAGGCAAGGTGGAGGGCTCCGGGCCCTCAAGAGCCTCTTCCACTTCCATGTCCAACTCCTCTGAACGCAGTAAGGGTGCCCCAGCCCGCAGACCGGGGGCCTTCAGGGGCCGGGGCTCAGAGGGGTGCAGTGGCGTGGGTGGAGTGGGTGGGCTGTATGCTGATGCTGATGATGATGGCAGTAGTGGTGGTGGTGACTTTAGAAGATGAGGAAGAAGAGGAAGAGGAGTAGGAGGAGGAGGCGAGGAGCCAGCCCCCTGTTTGTTATGAATAGTGGCCCCCGTGGCCCCTGGCCGGAGTGTGCTGCAGTAGTTGTTGGAGCAGAGCCCTGAGGAGCACAGGAAACGAGTCTCACCCACCCACTCACGTACAACTGCAACTCTGCTAGCAGCTGGCCACCAGAACACAACGGGAGAGAGTGGGCAGGGGGGCACACAGAGGCTGCCAGTGCTACACTATCAAACACTATGGAGAGGGGGAGGAAGAAAAACTCTGAAGTTTCACTTTCCACCAGCCGAGGGGAAAGGGTTAGGGCTTCTCTTCTCTCTTTCTCTCTCTGTTTCTTTCGCTCCTCTGCTCTCCTTCTCCTACCACCCACATGCGTGCACAGAGGATGGCAGCATGTGTGTGTTTTGTGAGAGAACGTGCATGTGTTATGTGAGTGAGTAAATGCATATAAGGAGAGGGCTTGAGGATCCTCTGTAGCGTGGAGGGAGATTGTTTTGGAGAGGAGCCATCTTGCAGCTCAAGTGAAGACTTTCTGTACACACAGGGTAAAGGACGACTATATCGACTATGTAAGATATTTACCAGCAACAAGTTAAGGCACGCTGGATAAAGAATTTCAGATTTCATTGGCTCTATCACTATTCATGCAGAAGCTTTTTCTGCTACATTAATATCACCATTAGCTGGTACCAATATGCATCTCTTTCCTCTTAAAGTGCATATTTATCAATGCAAATGTATCACAGGTTATGTGTGATTGTCTGTGCGGGTATGAGTGCATGTGGGCAGCTTTTCGGGGAATGTCTCAGAGTTATGCAGTGGGTTAGCCATTCATTGCCCTCCTCTGCACAACAGACAGAATCACACAACCATGAGGCTTGACCATGGACGGATTCCTGGAATGTTAAACTACCGCGCCCGACACTCCTCACTCCCACTTACTGAGAACACACACAAATGCTTAACTCCCCATTTCTTCCCCAACCCTGGCAGTGAGGGGAGGAACAACATTAAAAAGGAGGAAGAAATGGAGACGGAGAGTAAAGGGATGAGCTACAGGTGAGAGGGAGCAGCTCATTAACAAATGGAGTTCTGGCAGTCGAAACTTCCCATGAAAAGACTATCCCGGAGTAAATGTATACACAGTGAACTAAAGCCCTCTGAAGAAATTCAGAAGATAAACTAGATATTTTCTCAATCTTGTCTCACTCTGTTAATAACGCAGTCAAGTCTGGCAAACTGTATACAAATAACAGCAGGCGGACTCACTGCAAAGCAACAAAAGGAACAGAGAGAAGGAAAACACTATGTATTGTGCAGTGATGGGGAGTCTCTGAGTTACATACGCTAACACAGAACGACACCAGTGGAACTAAATTAAAGCTGAAATATTCAGGAATTAACTCAAATTTAGCAACAGGCACTTTATTGAAACATTTAGTTTAAAATGTCAGTGTGTCATTTTTTTTTCCAAGTTGAAAAATTCAAACACGGAACTGAAATAATTAACAGTATGTACTGAAATAGTAGTTTTAATATTATACTAAATATTTCACTGTGTTGTATGGCATTTCTACTGAAGTTAACATGCTAGTCACCAAGCACTGGATCGCCCTGCATTATAATATTACACTATTGCCCATGAAGTTGAAATTATTATCCTGTGTTTGTTGGTTTGTTTGTTTGTTAGCTGGATTAAGCAAAAACTATTCATCGGATTTTGATGAAATTTAGTGAGCAGAGAGATAATGTCCACAGGAAGAACTGATTTAAATTTGGGAGTGATCCAGATTCAAATCCGGATCTCAGATTCGGATCAGTGTTCATGTGGATCAATGGCCAGGTTACAATCCAGGATAATGGAGGGTCCCAGGACTAAGTGGCTTTCACAGAATCTGCGCTAGTTTAAATTTAGATTATTTTATGTACATTTTTTTTTTTAAGTTTCTTTCTTTTTTTAGGTTAATGCTATAAACTGTCAGATCAGAAATAAGCATAAATATGATTTACACAACCAAATGTTGTTTGTGTCAGATGCATATATCACTAATACACACTGCTAACCACACAGTTGGAATAATGTTTTCAGACACATTCCTCTTTTTACTCCTATTCATACACATATGTAATCACTTGTGAACACATACGAGGATTTCATTCTTCCCAGTTACACTATATCGATCACAAATAAATTAAAAAAGAAATTGTTATGACTTTATGGGCGAAAGTGTATTTTCATAGTTCAAGTAGCATGGAGAGTTACTGTGCACGCAAAGAATTCAGTTTGTTGCTGAACTTCTAGATGGGTAAATTGGCCATATACTGATATCTCATTGCTAACTGCTGATAATGTTACTATTAGATGCAAATTTACCACTGGTTATCTATTAAATGGAGGTAATTTAATGAAGAAACAAACCAATACATAACATACGTGTGTGTATGTGTGTTTTCTTGTCAGGAATAGACTTCGAAACCTGCTATTGATAGTTGGAGTTTGTTTTTTAATCCTAATCTTGTAAATTGTACCTTTAAGGAGAACGCTTGCCAAGAACTAACCAAATCAAACAATAAGTCTGTTAGGAGAAAGAGACAGATGGGATTTGTGCCCTCCATGACTCCATGACATGGAGGAAAGTACTTACTGATGCCCTTCCAACAATAACCTCTGGTGTTTTAGCTTTGTTTATTACTTTATTTAAACACTAACCCCCCCCAAACAAACAAACAAACAACAGTGCTGTACTGCAACTTCAACTCTATATTTAATGTGGATTTATCCTGTTTGTCAATAACCACCTTGACATTAATCTGCAGATTACCATTTTAGATCTGGACCTTGACATGCACCAGATTGATAAAGTTACTGTCACAATCATACACAAAGATTAAACCTCCGGGGAGTTGCTGTGAAACCACTGAGAGTCAATTTTAAAAAGTAGATGTGAAGTGATGAGAACAAGCGGTGGAAAGAAAAGTTCAATAATGTCAGTATGATCCCCATAGTTAATTGGATGTTCTTTACAGTAAGTATGTGGTGGCCATGGCTGTGGACAGGTGCGTGGGGCTGGACCGGCAAAATCCATTGTCTGGCATTGATTGTCTGACGCACAAAAGGGGTAGTGGGGCCAAATCCCAATGATCCTAATTGGATTCGGGAGGCTGATTGACATACAGACTGATTCCACTTTAGTTTGGCATTCCACATGCTAGCAGGATGCCCATGGAGCATGCAAACAGACTATCTGTGCATATGAATTACACTTTGCAGACATGCCCTGTTGACAAAATGAGGATCAAGCGACTCCAAATACCTAAACGTAAAGAGAGAAAGGAACTCGATGTTTGAACCATGGAACATTGATTGAGTTTGGTCTATTTTGGAAGTATGAATCTTTGGGAAAACGTTTCATTAAACAGTCAATTATACAGCAAGAGAGAAACAGAGAGAATGAAAGATGGAGGCAGAGACCGAAGCTGTAAGTCAAGGCCTTTTGCTGATATTCAGTGGTCTCTCTTGAATTAGGCCAGGTGACCTTGCTCTACCTCCTCTCTGCCTAGATCAATACTTTCCCAGGATTTTAAACCAACATACTTTGATGCTCCACAGTTGAGGTAAAAGAGGGGGAAAGAGACAGGAGCAAGACAAATACGGAGGAACTGCAGGAGCTGTCCAGAATGGGAGGGAGCAAGGAAGAGTGTGAGAGATGAGTGTTAAGGAGGGGTGAAGGAGAAAAGATGGAGGGAGGGATCGTGTGGGGGGAGTACGAGAGGAAAAAAAGGACAGGAAGGATGTTAAGCAGGGGTGAAGGAGAAGTAGGGAGGAGAACAGGAGGAGGGGAAAGAGGGCTGAATGGAGGGAGGGAGGCAAGGAGCAGTGATTTGTCAAACCAGGCTGACTTATCCTCCGCCCAGTAATCTGAGGTACAGTGTTTGTTTATTTTCTGTCCTCATTTAGACACAGGGACAAACCCGGGGAGGGAGGGGAGGTTGTTGGCCATCCAGACAAGCCCATTTCCCCAACCCCATTGTGTAGAAACTTTAAAATAGGGTTTGGCTAACCAAAAACCTCCCCGAGGTTTCTTTAGTGACAACTGAAATACAGCTATAAGACTTATTCAACATGTTTTTTCTGTGAAGGGAGCAAATGATTAACATTCTCTGAATTCTCAAAATCCTTTATTCATATAGTCAAGGCTGAGTGTATCTGTAAAGTCTGAGTGTGTATCAAAAAGCCTCTTCTTCTCTTTCCTGCAGCTTGTGAGGCTGTCTATCTGTGCTGTGACAGCATCTGATTCTCCTCTTTAAGCCAACAGAAACATCTCAATCCCACACACTTAACACTTACACAAAAGGGGTGATGTGATGTGCAAGCGTGTGCACGTTTGTGCCACAGTGAACATGCATTTCAGTCTATTCAGTCTTGGCCCTGTCTTTTATTTTGTAGGTGAGTGGGGCTCAGCTCAAAAGGCATGACTAGGCTTGGAGTTGTACCCTTCCTTCCTTTTCTTCCGCTCACAAAGACAGCAGAACTCGGGACAAAAGATCCAATTACTAGCCAGTAAAAGCAAAGAAACACAAACACACATGAGACACACACATAAATGTGCCCACGCGTACATGGACTCAAGCGAATAAACGCTAACACACACACACACACACACACACACACACACACACATAGACACAGTGACAGTTTAACACCCTAGCTGGAAGGCAAATAGCTGATTGAAAAACTCCCTTTAGCACAAATAACAATATTACTGATCTAGTATTGAGGTAATTAGAAATTCGTTTTCTCTAAGAAACTAAAGGCATTCATTGGAACACTTAGGTCAATATAAAGGCTAGTGCTGTGTTGAGATATTTAACGATTTGACAAACACACGGAAGCTGTTGAAGGTCTACAATGTATATGTCACATGTACATGCAGTAACATACATGAATACAGCTTTCATTTCCACACAGTTGGAACTGAATTTTTATTTTATTCATTTATTTAATTTATTTCAGTTGCAAAGGTTTCTTGCTCGAGAACGCAAAGTGTTTCATAATTTTTGGTGCAGAAATAAAGTAAGTCAGTAACATAACACTGCAGTTCTGTTGTGTTAGTTTGCTGCTGAGAAATATAGCCATACACCCTGTGATACGCACAAAGAAACTGTCACATAAAGCCAAACAAATTTTCTCACAACGGTGAGAGCGATCCCAGCAAAATGTTCCTCTCACTGAGTCACTGCTGACTAGTCATCACCGGCATTGCCACACAAACCTGCGATGCGTTGAAGTGGCAACACACGCACACATCACATTCAATGTTATCCAAATACAGGCTGACGATGGAAAATACTCCGCAGCAGAGAACACTCATGTCAAAAGCGGTCAAGCCTGTATGTTTTATTTCTCACAGATGACCAGCAGGTGCTCCAAAATGCACTATTATACTTAAATTTGTTCATACCTGAGTTGGAAGGTAGAATTAGGGTTAATGAGGTGTGTGTCTGGTTGTGTGTCCATTTAATGACCAGTGTGTGTGCACGGTGTTACCGAACAGTGACTTACGAGACAGGGAGTGTCCTCCTTTGGGCAGGTACTCGTACAGCAAGGGGTTATCATCGCCCATCATCTCAGCCCGCAATGATAGCAGACTGTTCTTACTCATCAGCGCTGCCTTCAGATTGGCCACCGATGAGATTGTCCCGCCGCCGCCTCCCGCCCCGGCCTCCTCCGATTCGTTGGGACCCAGGAAGCCTGGTTCTGTACTCAGAGCCTCTTCCTGTTTGAGGAAGAAGTCGAGACGTTCACCGCGGCTGTCTGAGCTGTTGGGTTCAGTCACGTCTGCCCCTGAAAAACAGGCAGAAGGTGGGTGAGGCTCTGCTGTCCTTTTTCATTTGGGACATTTGAATTAATTTCATGCCAACACATAATAAAACAGGGAAATTCAACCAGGTGGTCACAGGTACATTTCACAGTCTTATTTGAACTATTGTTTGAAACATTACATGCTTGTTATTGATTGGAAATTATATGAAGCCCTTTCAGAATACACACAAAGGAAAAGACGTCAACAGAACTGAAGGGAAAAAAGTGAATATTGTAGCACTTGTCACTTTGCAGATTTAATGGTTTCACCCGACAATGATCACACCTTGAGTGAAAATAAAAAATAAAAAAACCCAGCATATTAAACCGATTCTTTCAAACCTCTCAGCCGAGTCATAGTTTACACCCTGTGTTTTCGGTAGTGACTACCAACACGTCACGGCTCTGATTCATCTCTCTCTCTCCTCAACTCCCTAACATACCTCATCATCACCAGTCACCAAAATACAGGGAGATCATAAAGAGACAGTGAGAAAGAAGAAAGCAGACACAGACATGTTGGTGTGTGCGTTACTTCTGCTTGTGTGTGTGCGTGTGTGTGTATCGTTGAAAGCGGAGTGTGTAGAGAAGCTGTCAGCGGTAGACATGTCGCAGGAGGTTCCACTGTAGATCTACAAGACTGTCAGACCACACGGCTGACGACAGCCCTACTCGACACTCTTACGCAGACAGGCATGGACAAACATACACAGGCAAATACGAAGACAAAAACACACTTTCATTGCCTCCTAATTGACATTTAACTGATGACAGGTTGCTTTCTCTAACAAAGACTTAGACAAAAATACACAACACTGGCTTAGAGACTTTCAAAGAATAGCTTGTCTACACCTAAAACAAACACACACACACACATTTCTGAACGTTAATACAGACTTGCAAGTTGCCTTAAGGGGGTGTGTGCATAATTATGTGTGATTGTTCTGGACAGAAACCTTCTGACATCCTAATATATACGTCTACCATTGCACAAAGCACTGTGACAGCTGAAATCACATTTAAAGCTAATGGGGAATAAACACTGTGAGACAGAAACCGGGGTGATGTGGGGGTGCAGAAAACAGAAACGCACGGAAAAGAAGAGTAGCAAGAGGAGTGGAAAAATAAAAAGGGGGGCAAGAGAACAAAATAGACCTATTGTCCATTGTAACTACAGTCAGGTAGTGCTAAGTATTTCCTGTGCAGCCCAGTGCTCGTCTGCTGCAGGGGAGTCAAGGTGACAGAGACAGTAGTTTGCCTCTACGTCTGGAATACCGATGGGTATACAGCCTCTTCACAGCCTACTGGGTCAACACTGACCACTCTCCCTCCCTCCCTTTCCCCCCCTCACTCTCTCTCACGCGGTCATTTTTCATGCTCAGTATAGACAAATGATCACAGATCAAATCCATCAAACAGATGGATACATGTTCTGTATGCACAGTTGCACAAACACGCTTAGATCTGAAAGGTGTAGAGATCTGAGTGGGATACTGAGGGTGGGGGGGGGGGGTCACGAGTGATCAGAGTGACATATATATGAAGTAATCAGCAGCAATCAAAGTACGAGTGAGCAGATGTAGAAGATACAAAAGAGTAGATGAAGTAGGAGAAAAGATGGACAGGGCAGAAAGAGAGAGAGAGAGAAAGAGAGAGAGAGTGAGAGAGGGAGGGAAAAAAGGCAGGGGAGTGTAAAAGCGGGGGTGTTCAGCTGTGGAGGAAGCAGAGAAGATACACACAAAAGACACATGCACGCATCTACAGTACACACACACACACAAACACACACAAAGTTAATTAAGGAGGGGGTGTAGGGGTTGGCGCAAGGGGCATGAGGTGCAGGAATTCATTAGAGCTCTGCCCCCTCCTTCAGTGGGCAGCCCAGCAGCCACAGGAGTCAATCAATAACATAGATCTGCTGTTGGCCAACAACAAACACACACACACACTCACACACACACACACATACAAGAAGAAGAAGAAGAAGAAGAGACAGACAAATGGAGGGTGAGGAAGCAAAGGAGAGATAGAAAAGAGGGTCACCTCTGACCCCCATCTCCCTCCACTCATCTGTTCATTGGACGAGAGGGTGACCCCTGACCACTTTTCCCAGCATCCCCAGGACACGTGCATCTACAGATGGAACATGTCCACTCTCCTCACACTCGTACTGTAACAGTGCATCAGTTACAAACTGCAAATTAATTGGCCGAATTATTAAAAAAGGGTTTGCTTCATGACTTTCCTTGGAGTCAGCGCTCAAACTTGGAGCAAAAAAAAGAGTAAATTATAAGTCAGTGTTTAAGATATTAGTGAAAAGCTCCCTTTGTCGTGATTATACTTTAACGTGCAACATGCCGTACACTGCTGCTTTCTGAGGATTTATCCACATTACCGAGACTAAGCATGAGATATTAGGGAACAGTATTCAGCTGACCACAAACAGGCTTTTACCAAATAATCGGAATATACGACATAATCCTCCTTTACTTATGTAAGCTTTATCAGCCCGTGTAGATGGTTTGTTACTTAAACCTCATCCTGTTCTGACAGATAAAATCATTTACCACACCAGAAACAGTCGCACCTAATCCCATGCACGCAGCTTATGGATTTCATCATACTTGTGCTGGGTTTCGCTGAGGATTTGTAGCCTCACATATTGTGGTGTCTTTCAGAGGCAATAGGTTTATCTAGAGTTTTAGAGACAGTGCGGTTACATCACTCCTTTGTGCACATACGCCAAGTGTGAACATATGTCATGAGACAACCTATGAATTTCAATGGCAGGGGATATGTCTTTGAACTGCATGGTCAGGAACAAAAAACAATAGCATTTTCCTCATCTTTTTTTCTCCTTTCTTCCGCCTTTACAGTGCAGCGGTCTCTGTACAGTGAACGGAATTTTCATTTTCCCCTTCATAAAAGAGTCCGAATAATTTAGATTTCTGCCTTCTGAAGAGATCCTCCGTTTAATTTGGTTGCCATGGTAGCCGGGCACCCTTGGCTTCAACATTTATGCTAAATAAAAACCCCTTTTAAAAGGAAAGACAAATATGTGGAAATGGTGGTTCTCTTTGTTCATGTGTGTGTTTGTGCATGTGTGTGTGCACAGGCGTGAGTGATGCTGCAAGCTATGTGGGGGCTTGAGTGGGAAAAAGCAAAAGGCAGAAGAAGACATGCCTTGAAATAAAAGATGTGTGTGTTTGTGTGTGTGTCAAACTGTACTTCAAATGTGTTGTGAGGGATACTGCATTCATCATCCATTGAGAGAGATATAGCTAATGGATAGAAGATACAGTTTTGTGTGTTATGGTCGGAGGTTGCGCTACGTACGAGCATGCACTACGTAGCTGTGTTTATTACAAGGGGAGTTGTGTTATTAGACAGCGTGCCTTAGCGCTGCAAAGAGGAGGAGAGAAAAGGCCTGAATAGGGAGGGAAGGGTCATTTGACCCAATTTGACCTCTGATCTTCTGTTCTGATTGTGTTCAAGGAGTGTGTCTGTATGTGTGCATTTGTGTGTGTCTCAACAAATGCCTCCTTCCTCTTCAAACTGAGCCAAACACTGTTTTCTGTGAGGGAGTTTCTATGTTCCAAAAATAAAGGGTTTTGATAGATAAATGGATGAAAACAGTGCACACACAAATGACCTAGCTCTTAATAGACTCTTTTTACACCTCGAGTAATACACACATACGACAACAAACCTTCAAATCAACAGATATGGCAGCCAAACACAATGGAGAGGAAAAAGTCCAGGGTGGTTAAGCAACGAGTTATTGAGGCTTGTCGACCACAAGAGAGCTGTCAGAGAAGAAAGTAGGGCTTGTGTGCATGTTTGAGTATGGGAGTGCAAACAAAGGAGAAAGACTCTTTCACTGTGTATCTCTGTGTGAGTGTGTGTGTGTTTGTGACAGAAAAAGAAAAAGGAGCCATGCCCCAAGTCGGCCTGGTTAATGGCTCAGCCAGCCTGAGGTTGAAAAGGACAAGGCATTAGAGGAGCCGTGTTGTCACAAGACTCCACTCGCTGTATTGTCTACCGCGCCGAGTTACGGCAACATGTTCCCAAAACGTGAGCCTCTCCTTCACCTTTTGGCACACACAGCTCCATACATTTTACTTGCGATTAGTGAGCGTTTGTCCTCGAGTGGACAAAGAGGGGAGGGAAGGTGGAACTTGCTTCCTCAGCATGCCAGAGTTTGAGAGGGTAAAAAAGTAATTTCAGCCGAGAAGGGGGAGTGAGGCACTAAAACAGCTCAAGAATTCAGAGGCAATTTAAAAAGCAGTGTGGGAGAGGGGAATGAAAAAAATGCTGGGTTAAAAAGGAGGGAGGATGGAAAGTAAAAGAGGTTGTTATTCTCTCTCTCTCTCTCTCTTTCTGTCTTCCTCTCCCTCACTTGCTTGCTCTAACTCTCTCTCTGTTGTTTTTAGGGACTAGCCGGGCCACAACCTCCAGGAGAGATAGGGAAGGGTGGGTGGGTGGTGATGGTGGTGGTAGTGGTGGGGTGTGTGTGTGTGTATGTGTGTGTGTGTATGTGTATGTGTGTGTGAATAGGGAGGGCAAGCATAAATCAAGCAGAGCCTGAAGGCTTTAGAGGAGGGAGGGACAGAGGGAAGAGAGTGGTAAAGGACAGGGGAGAGGGAGAGAGATGATGGTGCTGGTGGAGATGGTGGTATTGCTGGGGGCTTGGAGAAAAAGAGAGTGTGGGTGGAGGGGAGGAGAGGAGAAGAGAAGAGAGTG
>JAPSES010000236.1:4563909-4579422 GCA_029822895.1 Maxillicosta whitleyi
GGACAGTGCGTGTGACGAGGCCCGGCGCTTAATCAAGGCTACAAACGTGTCATTTCCTCTTTCCCTGAAGAGGAACGCGAGCTTAGAAAGGGCTCGAAATGGAGCAAGGGGTCAGTCAAATTGTGTGTTAGCGTGCACACACAGACACACACTGCCACTGTGTGAAAGCACACATGCACACACGCAAAGGGAGAGTCAGCGCCCTGAGCAGGACTACTGATATCTCACCCCGCTTCTCAAAACTGCTCCTCTGCCTGCTTCCCTCTCCCTCTCTGACTCTCTCATTAAGAAGCCATTAGAGAGCAGGGCAGCGTGAGACCACATGACCTCTCCCTAACCTCTGAAACACACCCCTGAAAGGGAGGGAGGCAAGGAGAGAAAGGGGCAAAAGATATAAACAGAGTCAGATAGCGAAGGAGGAGGGAGACATAAGAGGGAAAGATTAAAAAAAAAAAAGGTGAAAGGGAGCGATGGGGCAACTCAACAGAACAAGGAAAAAATAAGTTAATCATCTGTCAGAACTGTCATATTTTGTGTTTTTGGATTTAATTTCTTGCTTAGTTGCCTTAAAATTCCTCTAATGTTTCCAAAATGAGTATTTTTCTGCTGTTTGACACCGACAGTTCACATCAAGACTGTGAAGAAAATAAAACACGACAGTTTTTGAACACGGATTTGCGCTGCGGAGAGGTGACACTATTTCCCCGTAGTGGCAGGTCTTTTTCGCTCACTCTAATAAAACGTTTTACGGATGACGACTGAATGATCAGAGCTTGCGCTTGTGCTCCGTGGAAAGATAGAAGGGACAGAACTGTGGCAGAGAGAGGAGGTATGTATGAGTCAGATTGGAAGAAAGAGGTAGAGAGGCGTGTGATAAGTATGCTGTGACTTTAGGAGAAGGGGATAATTTGGGAGTGGAGGGGAAGACGGCTAGGCTGCTTCCTTAGTCGGACACAGGAATGTAGAGCGGGCGGATCCCAGTGCATGTGTGTGTGTGTGTGATTCAAAGTGCATGTGTGTATTTGTGCCAGACAGGAATCCCTAACCCCCACAGACTCCGGCTCCACTTATCAAGGCCTGAACAGAGGGGTATGGAGGGCAAGATGTGGAGAAGGGTCTGGGTGTCCCACGCTATCAAAACCACCTCTAACCCCCCATCGCTGCCTTTCTTCTCTCCTGTACACTACACACACACACACACACACACAAACAGACACGCTGACACACACAGATACACTAAACCTTGAAGCTGGATGTCTCTGAGGCCAGAGGAACTATGGGAAGGCCAAACAGTCTAACCACGAAATGAAAAAAACTGCCAGGGTCACAGACAATTACACCACACACACATGCAAACACACATTCTGTCTCTATCTCGAAGCCTTCACTTCATAAAAACACATTCTCTTAAAGTTTCTGTCATCAGCTGTCACCTTCCTCGGTTAATCTCATGTACTCTCAATTCACAGACAGGGTTTTTTTTTTTTCAGCAAAAAAAAGGGGCAAAGCAGTGAATGTGTGTTAGTAAAAAAAAAAAAAAAAAGAAAAAAAAAAGTAGCTGCGTGTACCCCTGCTGTGAGAGGGCCCACCTGAAACAAGCTCATGACCCATTTTAGATGCAGATATACTGACTTCGAAGGAAAAGAGGAGTGGCTGGAGTGAGATAGGGTTGAAAGGAGATCAGATTATATGTTATTCTTGCTATGAGGGCAGCAAGGCAAATGCACTTCCAAAAAAAAAAAAAAGAAAAAGAAAAAGAAAAAAAAAAAGGAGGCGGGAACTATAGTGAATGCAGGGAGACAGGTGATCTGGGGCAGAGGGGTTCATAAAAGGAGCAGAACAATGAGGAGTTTAACCTCATTTTATAAAGCTAGCATCTCATTATCAGCACTGAAAAAAGAAAGTAAAACGTTTCTTATAGACATTACAATATTTGCATATTTATTATCATCCACTGAGATGGAGCTCAACTGATTTTGTGGTTATTTGGCAAATGTTTACACCAGTTTTCGATGATATCACCTGTTCCAACGCACAGTGAATACTCTGTTGGAATGAGCCCATTATCACTCGATGGTTTTAGTGTAATTTCACGTCGCCTGCTGCTACATGCGTGTTACCCCCTCTCGCTACGTGAAACAACAACTTCTGAGCTGCCACTACACACTTCCTTTTCTGTCTTTCTTTCTTTCCATCCTCACTTAACTCAGTGTCGTCTAAGATGATTTTGATTGGTTTAACCCACAAACACCTAACTAGCTGCCAGCGACCAAATCATCTACTGATCTACAACGTTCAATAGCCTACTTACGACCCACAAATCCTATAAATGCATTTAAATAAACTTGGTAAAATGCAGTTTGTCATCAGGTATTCCATCTTCTGCAACAGTTAATGACATATTTTGCTTCAATTTATGACCTTTGAGCTTATTATGGGTGTTTATATACATCTCTGTGAACACTTATTTGGAGGTAAGAATAAAAATAGTTATTGGTCTTTAACCCTTTATCAGGCAAGTGGTTGTTTTTGGACATTTCTGCACACATTACAAGACAGTTACAGCAACAGTTAAAGTGAGGACAGTGAGTCAATAGTATCAGGTCCAATGTGGTCTGCAGGGTCTGTAAGGTCCACCTGTGCATGAACAGTACCATGAAGTAATGGAACTAATGTAACGGATGATGTTCAAAGGGATCATGTGGATGTGGACAGGTGTCTGGATCAGGACTTATATTGTTCTAAAAGTGGTGTTCTAATGTCATAAAATACACATTTTACCTTTTATTTTTACCCTGCCCTCCTGAAGGGGAGGCAAGGTTGGGTTGTTTGTTTGATAACAATTGAACAGCAAAACTATTGGTTGAATTCATGCCAAATTTGGTTTCTAGATTCCCAGTAAGACAGAATAGATGTCATTACATTTTGGGAAAAGTAGGTCAAAGTTTGAATTTTCTCTGAATTTCTCCCCCGCATTTCCTTATCTCTTCTTCTCCTTTCGGCTTTTCCCTTCAGGGGTCGCCACAGCGAATCAGTCGCCTCCATCTAACCCTCATAATGGGTGAAATTTCCCATGTCTGTAGCAGCAAAACTATTAGTTGAATTCATATCAAAGTTGGTTCATAGATTAGCAGTAACCCAGAATGGATTTCATTACATTTTAGGAACAGTAGGTCAAAGTTAACATTTTTTTATGATAAACACTTGTTTATATATGCTTCTTGGATTTTTTTTTTTTTACCAGTTATGGGTAAGGAACCAAGTATTGTAACTTCACTGACCTTGATTTTCTACCTGAAAATAAAAATAAAAAGGAAGAATTTCACAAAACTACGGTAATTAGCCCCTCCAATAACACACTAAGGTTGAAATGTACAATACGTGCCCTAAAAAGGGTTAAAGGTTAAAGAAATACAAACAACCCAGAGACTCCTCCCCCTTATCCCACAGTGATAGTGGGTCAGTCAGACCTTTCCACTGCTGCCACTGCACTAAAATGAACATAGAAAACATAGGTGTGACTATGCAGGACTAGATATCACCTGTCAAAATGTCTCCCTTCTGTGGCCTCTGTGTGTCCTTTAATTAATTGTAAACATCTTAAGCCTTGTGAAATATTAAATCAACTCCTTGACAAGACTTGACAAGTTTTATGATGTGGTTGGATATTTAATCATTTGCATCATTATGAATTTTAATATGATTACAAATGGGATTTTCTTGTCTTCCGAAGCAGAACGTGTAGGAAGTTCTGGTTTTACACAAGCAAATAAACACAAAGACCCACATATCCCACTGGTGAAGAGGAAGTTTAACCGAAAGCCTCGCCTTCTTTTAATTTCATTTCATCATTTGAACCTATTGTTTCAATGTGAAACCACACGCTCACAGACACACAAAAGCAGCCGCCATAGCTTGAGTGTATGAGATGAGTGAAAACAGAAGTGACAGTGTGAATTGACGGGATGGGAAAAAAAAAAAACAGTCCAAACAGACGGAGGGAAGGAGGGATAGAGGAGAAGAAGAGGAGGGGACAAATAGTTGTGAAGGGCAGATAGTGGCTTCCAGGACTGTCTTCAGCGCCTCTATAACTATCGAATCCAAAGGGAACCACACACACACACACACACACACACACACACACACAGTTGTATGTACACAACTTAAGCCATAATTGTCCCCTGTGGTGAATTTGGCCTATCCCTCCTAGCTTCTCATTGCTGTTGGCCAACTCTTCTGTATCTTTAACACTTTCTTTTTTTCCTCCTTTGAAAGAGAGGAGGGGGGGTTGTTGGTGGCGATGGGTGTGTGTGTGTGTGTGTGTGTGGGGGGGGGGGGTTGTCACAAGAGAAGGAACGAGGGATGAAGGAGAACGAGAGGTCTAAAGGAAGGAGGTGTGGAGGGGTGTGACGGCGGAAAGAGGGGGATGATGGGAAGGAGGGAAAGGGAGAGAATGAATGTGTAAGAGGAAAGGAGACTTTGCCCTCCAGCGGGAACACTCCCACGATTGTGTGTTCATGTGTGTGTGTGTGTGTGTGTGTGTGCATGTGTGTGTGCATGTGTGCGCTTGTGTGCGAGCTGTGCCTCGGCCAAACCGACACACCCACAGGCTGTAGACCTCTATATCCTGTTCGGGTTGTCCGTTTGTCCAAACATCATGCACCTCCTCCTCCTCCTCCCACCCCCCACCTCCTTCTTGTCGCTCCCCTTTTCTAACTGGTCTGACAGGGGTAGAGGCCGCAGAGGGAGTGGGTATGGTAAATAGAACAAAGCCACCTTTCTAAAATAAACAGACCAGGAAAGAGGAACTTTGGGTTGACTGAAAATGAGAGAGAAACAGGGCACGGTTCCAGCGAAGAGCTTACTGTAACGCACTGTTTTAAGGTTAAACTCTTCACCAAGTTAGTGTTTCTGCTTCTTCCTGTCAGTCAGTCCGTCTGCCAGTGTATATATCTACCTCTCTTTTGCTCCTTCGCACACACATACACTCTAGTCTTTAGTCTCAATATCCCGGCTGCTTGCGCTCGACTAACTCTTGATGAATGCTGGGTACAGTGTGACACATAAGCCACAGAGAGCAGTACTGCCAGGCTCATGGCTGCAGTGCCCATTACTGGCTATCAGATCACTGGAGGAGTGAGGAGAGAGGTATCCGAGCTCACATCACGTCACATCTCCATCTCCGATCTCCAAAAGACAAGCCTTTTCTATGGATCTCCCATAGAGGAAGGAGAAAGACGACCAGGCCTCATGTGTATGTAAGACTCATTGTTTTAGAATTTTACAGATTTTCCATGGACTAGTGTTACCTGTGAAAATCTGTAATGACAGCGGACGTCGTCTGTGATCTTAATCCTACGTGAATCTGTCACTGCGAAGTAAAAATTCCATCACAAATTACCCACCCTATTTCAGCAAACACCGAAGTCCTGTGATAATATTAGGCCCATACAAATCAACGTGTCTGTAATTTGGTGGGATAAGAAACATTTTTGCTTCCTCTGTGGAGTTATTGAGTCTGTTTCCTGGTTGAGGATGATGATGACGGCACAGGTGAAGTCAAATTAAAGTTCTGTTTGGAAATTAATCAGGCTCATGTCACGGTATAGTAAAGATGTTCAAGGAATGAGCAAAGTTAAATCTGTCAGATGAAGAAATGATGATATGGATGACATGCATGACACCTACAGTAAGGATCATTTTACTGTATTTCAACAGTATTGAACCTCTCCTTAATGCCAATATCAGGGATTAATGTGAGTAAATTCAAGTAAAAACAGACTTTGCTAATACCATGTGAATGAAACACAGACATTCACCACCAGAGGTCCACAGGCTATACTCAGTCCTATGCAAAAAGGGGTTTTGTTTACACTGCTCTCTTTACATGTAGGCCTCTCATCCACATGCAAACAAGGTTTTGTGTCTTGCTACCATCTAGAAACGTGGAATAATAGTGTCCCATCCTAATCCACTCATACACACTGTTGAGTTGCTTATTAACCTTACCCTTAACTCTCTCTGTTGACAAGTAATTTTTAGGTCTTTTCTGGAGTCATTTTTGCATTCTGTGGTGCATGGCAATATTTTATCAAACAAAGATTGTGGACAGAAGTGATTTTTAATATGGAGGGGAGAAAACTATCTGTATTTGTGTAGACTATATGACACTCCTCATTCAGTTTACACTGAAGATCCATTTGATGGGCATTTTAAGACTATTTAATTATGCTGCTGACTTTAAATTTTAACAGACTAGAGCCCTTTGCTGTACTGCATATAAATGTTTCTTCATTTTTCATTCATTACTTGCAATAATATTGACCAAAACTCAAATATTACAGGATAGTATTGACAGCTTAATTCAGTAAAAATTAAACATTTTGGCTTATGATCAAATTATTTCATCAGGCAGCATGTGTTGATCATACTATCACTTCATTTACACAATGACTTTTTCTTCTAATTGTATTTATTTTATGACATTTAATGGTGAAAAAAGGAAAAAAATGAAGGAAACAAATGAGTCTAATGATAAAATAATCTAGTCTAATGGTTCTTCAAATGAAACAGTCGCATGTGACTGTTATTTTTTTAATACAAAAAAATTCTGGTGATACCTTTTCCCTCTGATGACTCAAATTTATTTAGGAACAAAATGAGATTTAAAAAAAAAAAAAAATTAATAAATAAAACCTTCTGAACACTTTCTTTCCAACAATAGTTCAGACCATTAAAATAAATCTGAACTGTAGAGGATGCTGACTGTGTTTGTTCCCCATCTTTACAGCGTTTGTCTGTATGTGCGAGTTTGAGCTTCAGTCTTAACTACAACCATTAATATAGTTTAGAGTCGGAGCGATGTGGTTTAAAGTGACTGTGTGCTGGCGGGTGGGGGTTGATTTTAACTGGAGGGGTACTGACATGAATGTTCAACCACAGAAACCTCCTGACCCACCCACCCGTGTGCCGTACCAACAGGACATCCTGTCAGGATGCATTCTGGGTAGTTTAAGTCTAAGACCTGAGCAATCAATGCCAAGAGGTGTGTCTGACAAATCACATTATGAAGGGAAGTGTAGGGACCGAGCATTTTTATTTGGGTTTGCAGGTGCGGTGCAGGTTTATCTACCTGCGTGTGTTAGTGTGAGGCGCTATGTGTGTGGGCCGTAGCAGCCTAAAACACACACATGGGCCCAACCCAGGTGCACTCAGGGTGGGATGGCTAATCTTTAACCCCCCCCCCCCATACCCATATGCGCACATACTTTCCCCCCTCCCTCCTCCACACAGCAATCCTTCTCTGTCATGTTCCAGGGGCAGGAGGTGGAGAGGTGGGGGGTGCTGACGTTTTGGAAAAAAGCCACGGTCAAGAGTGGGGAGGGGGCACCTTCCTGTCCAAAATGGCTCTTTTAAAGCCAGAAAATTATAAATAGAGCAGGTGTCAGTATTGAGAACTAAGAGAGAGAGAGAGAGGAGAGAGCTGTGAGAGAAAAAGACAGACAGCAAGAGTGTGAAAATTTGTGTGAATGTGTGTGTGGTGTGATGGTGTGGTGGAATAGGAGAAGGGACTTTCAGCTGGTGGACTGCCCATAATGTCCAGCAGGATGTGAGGTCATATGACAAAGATGGCTGGTGGGCGGTGAGAAATGATTGGTTACCACGGTGATAATGGAACTTCTTTAATTTAGTGTGGACTGAGGCAAAAAGCAAAGGAGGCAGAAATAAGAGAGATACTGGGGAGGAAAAAAAAAAGAGAGAGAGAGAAGAACAGTTTTAGTTTTCTATTGCAACTCCCAAATCAACAAAGTACGCATTTGGTTTGACTAGTTAGGGTGCAACTGGGAAATGAGGGTAAAATGAGCGTGTTGGAGGGAGGTGGCGGGGGACAAAAAGGGGAAGGAGAGGATGGAGGGTGTAGGGGAAACTGAGGGAGGTGGGGTGAGCAGGCCACAAAAGTCAATAGGGTGGGAGGAAAGGGCTGAAATCATCTGTGCAGTCAGAGGACAAAGAGGCAGAGCAAATAGGGGGTGGGGGAGGCTCAGAGAAAGGCCTTGAGTATAAAGACTGTGAGAGTCAAAACTGATAATAGACCGACTGTGGAAAGAGTGAAAAAGATGAACCAGGAGCTGCTAAAAAAGGGTGACCAGAATTAAAATATAAGGGGAGAGGACTGACACTATGTAGTTACCTAACCTGTAACCCACCAAGCAGCACGCATCGAAGAATGGGTTAAAAATTAAGTCCACACAGTCTAAAATATTAAATCTATTTTGGTTTTTAATGAAGAAGGAGTGAATTAGAGAGGAAATATGAGAGTAGATTATTAAACTGAAAGCGAGGGGAAGGGAGAGGAAAAAGTGGAGAGGTGTGTAAGGGGTGGGTGGGGGGGTTGAAATCTGTTCATGGTGTTTTAAATATTAAACCTATTTCAAGTTTAATGAAGTGCAAATACTACGGGGAGAGTCTTAACTGGAATACAGAGAAGAAGGGGGTGAAAGGGGGATCCGATTCATTATTTCAAGTGTTCACCTTTAGACTGCAGAGACTTGGGGAGAGGAGCGCAGGGAGAGGGAAGAAAAAAGTGAGAAAGTTTATGTGGAAGTGCAAACGAGAGGGCAGTTTGGAGAGCGTCTCTATCTGCGGGACCCAGGTGAATCCAGGAGGCTCCAGAGCTCCAGAGGATGAAGGTCTGAGCTCAAACAAGCCGATACACGCTGCGCTAACTACAGCAAAGCTCATAGGAATAAACAGGACAGAGTTCTACAGAAAAATAATTTCACTTTTTTAGTACGTCTCTGCGGGCATGGGCGTCTGCGTACAAGTGTAAGTGTGTATTAGTGGTTGAGGAGGGGAAGTCTGAGGCCACAGAGTGGGGAGGAAGCGAGCGAGATAAAGATGTTGGATTTCAAAAAAGATTCTCGATGTAATCAATGTGCTACAGCTAGAGGGAAATGGAAAGAACAACCCACGTGTGATTGAACTGTTCATGTCTACATAATCAGATGCTCAAAGCTGTGTGCGTATGTGCGTATATGTGTGTGTGTGTGTGTGTGTGAGACTATGTACATCACACCGGCCATGTACAGGACTGCCAAAATCCCCCAAGCTGCCACTAAAGGTCATCCTGTGTGTGTATGTGTACTTTTTAATACCAGCAACAACAAAAAAAAAGGATTTCCAGTTCTGTTATTATGTGGGATAAAGATCAAGTTGGTGTTTGCCCCAAGTATAAAGGAAGTAGGGCAAAAAAAAATCAATTGTTAACTTGTGTTTTAAGCTCAGGCAGAGGGAATGAATGTCTTATTTCTGTAAAATATCCTTTGGAGGGGGTGACACCTAGTCGAGGCAAAGACTTTAGCGGTGCAAGGTAAGCTCCTTTGTTGACTGGTATTAAAATACAGGATATCTGAGAAACTAAACTAATGACAAACCTGCTACGCTTAACTTCACAGTAAGATATCACCATTGAAATACCCAGAAATATCCTACTTAGATTGTGGGATTTTCAATTTTATGATGATACAAAGAGGAGAAAATCCTCACACTGTAGAATCTAGAACTAAAATTCACAAACATTTTCTCTCTATCAGCTTTTCATGATTCAGCTCAGGAGACGACAGACAGATATAAGATGCATCAAAAGGTGAATATACTAAAGTATTTTTTTTAAAGCATGGTTGCCATTTCTCAAAACAGTCTGCCTTTGATTTGCAGATGCTTTTTAATCCAGCCCTGAAAAGTGGCAGCGGGGGCCAAACTAAAAATAATTTTAAGTAATTATTCAAAGGTGTAAGACATAACCAAGCATAAGTAGAGACTATTTAAAACTCTCCTCTGCTAAATTGTCACTTCCAATATAGAATTGTGCAGGAAAATATGCACATAAGCTCAGATCATAGATCACTTTTTTTTTTTTTTTTGCTCTAATTCACGGGCACGGTTTCAGATATTTGTGTCAAGAGACAAGGTGAGTGTGTGAGTGAGTGAGATCAAGTGTTAACCAGAGAGAGACAGAGAAGGGGAAGTGGAGTATTTAGTCGCCTTAGCAAAGACATCAAATGAACACGGCAGATGTTGGGAATCTAAAGAATACAAATCCTAATTCCTGCAGCTGTTTATGTCAACATGGGCACACGGTGTTTTCAGTACGAGGCTTTGAAATGGCTCCTTGCTAATACACTGAGCCCCGACACAGTAATATATTATCCTTATATTACAGAATAAATCCAGCCAAATCCTCCGTTAGTCAGCCTCTGTGTTGTATTCAATGTTTGCACTTCAAATAGTAAAGCTCGGACAATGATCGCAGATTAATGAGAGACAGAGAGAGAGAGAGAAAGCAAGACAGAGAGACTTCTCATCAATAAGGAATGAAGCAATTAAGCTAATCTCAGACTGAAGGTGCCCTTTCTCTTTTTATACCTTGCATGCCCCTTCATGGAAACCAACAACTGGACACATTGGAAACACAGACACACCACACACACACTTAGTCATAATGTGCGCTGTTTTATCTTGCGAGTAATCTCTGACATGAATTTCAAACCCTAACATCTAAACAAAAGCTGTACAGAGCCAAAATAAAGTGATTAATTCATGTTTTAGGTTAAACACAGTCTTTGCTTCAATTTCTTAAGCGTGACCAGTTCCCATTTTTGATATTTTATCTCATTAATGAGCTACTTCAAGAAATTCCCCACACTGAACAGATTCTATTTTTTTTCTCTTTAACTAAAAATGTTGTGCAATACTGTATTTTCAGACTCTAAAAAGGGACATCTAATTCGTTGCCCTGTCCATATGTCCATACATCTGATTTGGATTTTTTTAGCTGCAGGTGATAAAATCCGGGGCTTAAGGCATCTTAGGGTGTTAAGCGGACAAACCATACTTAATCTCACACAACCAGCCCCTGTAGAGCATATGCGACTGCCCTCAAATAACAAAGTGCAAGCTGACCACGTGACCTCATCTTAAATGTTATAACTTAAAGGTGTGACACTGATAGAATTACAAAACCACGCCCATAATCAAAACACCGTAGCACCCCCCAGGAGAGGATGCCAGACCAGTAATGACCTCACTAAAACCAGTTTAGCAATACCCCAAACCTTCCTTAAACACACAGAACCACCTCCTGCAAACGGGCTGAACACACAATAGTGAAATGTATCCTGACAGTCAGGATAAGGGATAAGTCCTACATTATTGGTCTTAACTATCAGGTTCCACTGGTGACAGAATCCACCGCTGCACATACAGTTGCAATCATTTTGTTTTCAGTCATATTCCTCTTTTTATTCTTATTTATACTCAGTCAGTAATCACCTTTAACTGAGTGCAATGATTACATACTGACGCCTGGTTTTACTGTCAAAAAATCAGAATCAAATAAGTCCCATTTTCATAATCATTTCATGAAAAGATGTAAAAAAAAAAAACAATAGTTAGTCCAACTTTATGTGCATTTTAGATTAGATTCGACTTTATTGATCTCACAATGGGGAAAGAACAGAATAAAGTTCAAAAAAAGGGTACATGCATAAAGATAGTGCAAAAGCAAATATTAAATAAAAAAAAAAACTATATATATATATTTATTTATTTACTTCTTTACTGATGAAGAGCTTAGACAGCCCTATGAAGAAATACCTCATAATCATCATCATCATCATCATTTTTATTTCCACCATTCACACCACTGTGAGTCCAGTCAGGTAACCCAGGTAAAAGTGGGACTAAATAGTTGCTCATTTGGCCAGTCTACACCAGTGGCAACATTACACTTCCTCTAACCTTTAGGTGAGAAAACACCTCTGTTGGTAATGGCTGCTTTACCACAGCCAGGCACACACTCTGCCTTCAACCTCAGAACATCCCACTGGCCAACTGGCTTAATGGTGCCATTTACTTGATGTGTGTATTTAGTTTAAGCATGCACTGCTCCGTAGCTCAAGACAAGATGTACTTGGACGCTGTAATAAGGTTGTAACTGCAGGACACAAAACTTAGGACTCTTAAAAGATAAGCAAACCCTCATAAGCCCGTTCAGATGCTCTGTTATCTCTATCTTTCGCCGTCCTGTTTTTTTTTTTTTTTGTGCATTTCTGATTTTTTCCCCGTCTCATTACCCCTCTCTTCCATTTCCCTCCTCTTGCCCTTTCCAGAGGTCCTTCCCTAAACCCCAGAGAGAGGGGGAGGAGCCTGGGATGGTGAGGACGCGCTGGTAATCCGTGCAGTGACCCAGGTCAATTCAATTATCCTGTTTTCTTTCGCTGCACGACGCGTGTGCCCATTTCACAGCCAACTCCCTTAATGCGCCCAGGATTAGCTTCTCTTACTTTTAATGATCTACCTATCGACGCCTTGGGTCCCACAGCGCACGCACGCACGCACGTACACACACACACACACACATACACATACACACAGGTAAGAATTTATATGTATTCATTTAAGTGTAAAGGAATTCACTAAACAATTCTGAGGATCAAAAGCAGCTTTCTCAAAATAAATGTGTGTTTGACTGTGGTTGTGTATGCATTTGCTTGTTTAAGTGGGAGTGTGCGTTATATAAACTGTTGTAAGAAGAGGACTGCATTATCCACCTGCATTTATACAGGCTTTACCTTACACCTCCAAGATTTTAGATAATCACCTTAGGACTAACATGTTACAGTAGAAAGAAAGTAATCTCTCTCTCCAAGGAGGAAAAGAGGTCATTTTATGTTACTAAACTGAGAGAAAAATTATTAATAATATAATAAAATAATACAATTAAACTTGTTAGTTAGAATATTATTTATATCAAATGCAACGCAACCTAGAGTTCAATAAAAGTTGCCAGGCAGCAGTCTGATAATTTGCCAACAAGTGTCTATTACAATAGGTGAACACGATTCCGCTCTGGCTGGGTGTTGGAACAAAGTCTCACTTATTTATTTAACTTAATCTCATTACCTTGCCAATTCATCACTAATCACATGACTTGATAACTAAGCAGAAGACCACTTTGAAGAAGTGCTGTAACTCTTGGAAAGTGCGATCAAAACAGTGCCGTAAAGTCCTTTTCCAAGAATTAAGTGGCAGTGTGCATTTCTTTTGGCTTTTATCCAGCCTGTGTGAAATGGTCCGACTCGCTAATAATAATCAAACCAAGAAATCCACTGTTAAAAGGCTATTTGGACCTGGAAACACACCACATTATTGTCTTTTTGTTATGATAAAAAAGAATATAATACTCCCTGCAGTGAAGAGCAGGTTTTTCTTATTCTTACCTGGGATGTCCTGTCCGTTGTAGTTCCATCCAGCCACAGCCAGCATGGAGGGCAGAGGAGATCCAGGCCTACTGTCCCTGTCTCTCTCCCTGTCCCGCTCTCTATCCCAGTTCCTCTCGGCCTGCTGGGTAATATGTCTGACCGTGTCCTTGTTCTTCCTATTCTTCCTCCGGCCTGACCCTGGTAATGGCTGCCAGGGCCCCTCGCCATTACCTCCACCGGCACCCCCGGCCCCTTGCTCCCCTTGGCTCTGGGCTGCTCCCCTGGGAGTGTCCCGGGGATGGGAGGAGGAGGCGGGGGACACCTGTTCCTCTTTGACAGTGACCGGCCTGTAGTCGTGCGGCCAGGCGGGCTGGGAGTCATGGCATGCTTCTTCCTGGCTCTCATGGCTTTTGGGTGGTTCTTGGTCTTCTTTACCGTATGTGCTGCCCCCCTCGTGGCAGCTGGCGATGGCCGAGTCCCCAGAGGAGTTGGCTGGGCTGGTGCGGCGTGCCAGCCAGGGGGAGGTGCTGCGACCAGACATAATGGAGGCCAGGGCTTCTGAGGCCATGCCTACTATCCCTCCTCCTACCCCTCCTAAACCTGCTCCTACAACACCTCCCGCTCCCGCTATACCCACTCCTCCGGTTCCAACTCCTCCACCTCCGCCTCCACCTATACCAGCCGCAGCGACGGCACCCATTTCAAAGTCTGCCAGTTCGTCGGCCATCTCAGAGCGGATGCTAATGTCCAGCGCAGCCTTGATGAAGCTGTGGCAGGCCTGGACGATGTCTGTCATCTGCAGGTAGCTGGCGGCCGACATCACCTCAATCACATTCTTACTGGTGAGGGCAAGGTGCGCTGAGTACATAAAGTCCAAGATGGCTTTGAAGCCTGTCGCTGTGACGATATCCAGGTGAGTGACAGTAGTCTGGTGGTGAGGCTCTGCCCCTTTTTTAACCTAAACAGTGAAAAGACAACATTTCTTGACCATTTTATTCATTTCGGGATGAGTTCAGTTTTATAAACCCACTTCTGATATTGTTACGTCAAGTGACTAAAACTGAGGGAAGTGAAAGAAAAACAAGCAACGTTATGTACTCCCCTGACCCGTCTCCCCAAGTGTAGAGGTCCCTTACCTGGCAGTAAAGCGTCTTGAAGTAGCGTGAGGAGCCCAGGAGGACATTCTTATGGGCCTTGAAGATCTTTCCATCCACAATGACACAGGCATCACAGAGGATGCCGTGCTGCCTCTGTTCATTGAGCTCTCTGAGGAGCTGGCGGTAGTGAGAGGAGATCTCCATGTCCTCCTTCCTGTTGTTCATCTGTGTAGCTGAACAAAAGCCTCTCCTCCAAACCGTCTGCTGGGAAATAAAAGAGATGAGAGAAATTAACCTGACATGAAATATGTATGAAAATAAGGCAACATAAAGACCGAAATGTGACAGATCTTCATAAAGCGGATAATAAAGAACTAGATTTTCATAAATTTCCTTCAGGAAATGGCATATGCTCGTGTGCTTGTCTCTTGTTGGATTGGTGGACTTGTGGCTTGGTGCAAAAGCAAGAAATCTGTCCCATTCACTTCATATGTGGAATATGTGTGAGTGTCTGTGGACTGATGTCACCACAGACTTTCTGTAGACCTGTATTCAGATGAGAAGCCTCCCACAGTCTGTGTCAGTCCTGTTAAAGCACTGGTTCAATAGGCTCCTTTAATTCAATAGTTCTATGTGTCTGTGATCCCAGGTGAATTCATTCATTTCATGTAGAAAAATTATGAATTTTTTTTAGCTTTATTATATTTATTGGTTTCATTATTTATAATTTCAATGTATTTCTTTTTAATATAACTTTAGCTGTATTTATTTATTATTAATATGTTAGTTCCTGTCAGTTGTTTGTCGGTTTCTTTGTGGAGACTTAATTAGTTGACCCCGTTCATACTAGGATTTTCACAATCCGGATTAAATCCCCTAAATCCGGATTTTCAAAAACCACCTTGTGAGGTGGTTTTTTAAGGGTTCTTGAGGGGTTCTATGGCCCAAAAACCTAGTCTGAACGCTAAGGGATCATTAATCTGGATATTTACGTCATACATCCGGGTTCACAGGGTCATCGTCACAGGGTCTTTGGTCATTCCCGTGAGACGAGACGAGACCTCGACCTCACCAGGGCAGCATACAGCCTTTCTCTGTACCGTCTTCTTGTGTCTTGTCTTCTTGTCCAGAGGATACGACGTATCCGATCATTC
>JAPSES010000236.1:4583393-4599936 GCA_029822895.1 Maxillicosta whitleyi
TGCCCTTTTGGTTTTTTTTTTTTTTTTTTTTTTTTTTTTGGTGGGGACCTTATCTGAACTCGGACCTTAGGAAAAGTGTGCAAAATGAAGTTCATCACTGCAACGTTTCATTCTGTGTGGTCATGCATGTCTAAAGAGCTAATGATAATGTCAGTGCGTCGTCTGGTACAGTGTTTCTATGGGAGTATCAGCAGTGTTCAGCAAATGTGTGTGATTGTGGCGTGACATGCGGCTAGGATTTCACCCTGGGGCATGTTAAATGATGCCTCAAATTTAACAAAAACAATGATCAGTAGAGGGTAAAACAATAGCATCAAACTGGGAGGAAGTAACAAAAAAAAAAAAAAAAAAAAAAACGACGGGAAGGTCTAATGAAATTTATAGCTTCAACAGACTCAGAGACATACTGAGCTAGTTGTTAGGCAGAGAGGAGGAACATTAATGGAGTGTGCTTTGACCTCTAAACTCCTTGCTTGCCTAATTGGCTTGTTTAATTTCAGCATGTCCAATTTCCTCCACTCAGACCCTTTTTTCTACAAGAACCAATCCCAATGCCACCCACTCTATAGTAAATAAACACCCTAAACCACCTCTGGAGCGTTCATCCTGGCTTTTCATTTCCTCAGAAAGACTCTCCATCTTACCCTAGGAGCTTACACTATCATCAGGACCAAAAGTCGCTCCCTCCACCATGTAAGTACAGCCTTGATTTATAGCACACATTTTTTCCAAATATACACTTGACACAAGAGGGGAAAGTAAGGTAAAATGAACTTGTCAGACAATCAACTAGAGAGAGGGAGAGACTTTTGTGTCTCATCCAAAGCATTAGCAGTCTCACCAAGGCTACAGAAACTAAAGCCTGCTTTCAGAATGTCACAGAGCAGAAAAAAAAGCTTTTCATCCCTCTATGAAATTTCACTGAAAAAAAAAAAAAAAGCAAGGAAAAAGTCATCAAGTGGCTGGCTGACAGTTTGCACACACTTATTTGTGGTCAGAGACGATTGTTTCGGTAAAGCATGCCGCCAGAGCTCCAAATCCCTGTCACCCTTCTGAGACCAAATCAAAAGTGACTGTCGTCCTTAACGCCCCTCCTTCCTTCACACAGAAACACACACATCATCAGCAGCCCACTTCCCCACATCCAGTTCATGCCCCTTAATACACAAACACACAGGAGGACTAAAAACACACAAGTTCACACGCTTAGCGGAGCCGTCATGGCATCACACCCGGTTTGTCCTGGTCACATCACAGCAAAGTCACTTTAGGCCCCGGCCAGACGACTAAAGAGATGAGACGTGTGATGGAGTGAGAGAATGGGGCTTCCTCCTTCTTGTGTTTTTGTCTTAATGCAGTCTGTCCCTCGGAGCCACTTCTCTGCCTCCTTGACCGCACAGGACCAAGGGGAGGCGAAGCGCAAGGTCCTTCTGGATCAAAAGCGAGGCGTTACTTTGTTTGTGTGGGGTTTAACGCAGAGGCAGCTTTCAAACAGGGCTCACGCTGTGCATTCAGGCATCAACCCGGCTAAATATGTTGGATCTGCCGTACGTTCAGTGGCAAAACATGTGGTTAAATATGATTACAGAGAGAAATTTCAGCCAAAATTGTTCCCACAGCACAAATTCTTTTGGTTGGGAAAATGTTGTGAAATTTTCACATCCTAATTACCAGGTTGAAGATTGAACTGGCTGCAAGTTTCTTCACAGCACAATCCAAGGAGCTTCATATACTTGCAATTAATTTTATTTTGTATGAAGGAATATTCGGAGCAAATGCTCATTAAGCGAGTCTACCATAACGCAACCTTTAGCTAGGGATGGACATTAAAATGACACTTGTCGCCAATAAATTTTCTTCATTATTAACAACAATTTTTTTTAACAGTATAACTTAATTTCAATGCTTGTATAGCACTATTCTGTGCTGTAATCCACAAATAAGACCAAACCAGTATTTCTATTTGTGAAATGTGAACTATTGGGTATGTTCTAACAAACTAAATCCACAATGAACCACCTGGTTTCCTTCACTCGGGAGTAGAAATCAATTTCTTATATTAGAGAAATAATGATTTAACATTTATTGCAATAATCATCAATTATCAATTGATATAAAGGATTGATTGTGGTATTGTTTTAGGTATATTACGCAGCCCTCCCTTGGCTGATTATTGTTATCTAATTATTTCCTTCAGATCAAAAAGTATGAATGAAAGCCCATTAATCATCATCTGACATTAGTGCTATTCATTATTGAATAAAACCTCAAAAATAAATTTAACACACTTCTTACTTCAAATGATTGTAAACAGTTTATCGCATTACAAGTAAAAAAAAAAAATGTTCTTACTGTTTTTGAGTGTAGAGTTTATACTTTTAGTATACAGCCTTATGTCTTTTATAATAATTAGTTTCAGGTTAGTTTTAAAAAAGTCTACTATTATCAATTTGATCCTTTTCATATCCCTACTTCTACTCTCTGGTGCTTGTGTTAAAAATCAGCAGGAAGGATGAAGTAAAAACAGGCCAAAAAGATTGAAGAAGTGAATGAATGTGTGGAGGGAGGAGGAGGGGACATCAAGTTAAGATTCAGTGGCCAAGATTTGGCATTTTTGCTGTCAACCGTCCCAGCTTCATGCCTCAGCTACAAAATTTTTATCAGTTAGGCTGAAAATCAACATGGTCCTTTTTGCATATTTTCCAGTAGCAAGTTGTACCAGCACACTATCGTATCATAGCAGGCAGTTTCTGTGGAAAAAGCAAACAGGTTGGCAGGTCTGCACTAAATGAATTATGTATTATGTAAAGCTTTCAAAACAAAGTGAAATAAATGATTTTAGCCCCTAGGAGAAGATATTAGGAGGATCTCTGGTGTTTTATGCTAATATCGATGAAAAATTAAGATACAGGAAGAAAGGAATTGGTTTGCTTTCAAGTGGACTCTTTCTCCATATGAGAAAGGATATTGTGGAGGAAAAAAAAGAAAAAACACCTGCAGCATAAGTGGAATTAAAATGATTTTCTGCTGGACATCGGAGCACTGCTCTTCCTCATGTGGCAATATGAAGACAATCATTACTTACCAACATAAAATCAACTACCTTATGTAAAGAATGTTATTACAATTTGTTAAACCTACAACATTATGCAAATGTGTGGCCATGTATCATAGCTGCTGATGAGTGTGAAAGGCGAATGAAGAAGGATGAAGTCACATAGAAATGAACCAAGGTTAAAAGCCAATAAGAAAAAGGGGAAAAAAGCTATAGAGTCAGAATGAAGGAGATAAAGAACAGTGAAAAACAGAGAGAAAAAAGATAGAGCAGGAGCAACGAGAGAGCAGAGCTGGAAAGATAGAGACAGAAGATAGAAAGAGGGGGAGACAGGAAGAGCTGGGCGAGTGACTCAGGCAGCCAATATTTTTAAACAGCTTTGCTTCCACTCAACTGGGCATCAAGGCCATTATCCCGGGGTTAATCCCCAATCCGACGGAGCTGGCAGCCTTCCGGGACAAGCCAGGGTGGCAGCCCATCAACAAGGCAAGCATGGACAAAAATAACATACATGCACACACATCCACACATGGGCAGGCATGCAAGCTGCAATTAGAAAAGCTGCAAAACAACACAACACAGCCATGAACTGAAAGTGGCTCCTTCTGAGGCTTCGTCTTGTTGAAAATATTAAAAATGAGCGACTGTTCATCTTTGCTTTTGTCTCCCTCTCCATCTTTATCCAACTTTTTTAATCTAACTGTACGTGTCCATGCTGTCTGTTTCCCCTTGTTTCTTTTATCACACACCCTCCATCTGTCCACCTTTATTTTCTCCACCTTCCCCACCAGCTCTAATCACGCCACATTTTGCACCTCTACCTCGCTCTCCCTTTCTCTGTCCGCTCTCCTTGGCCGGAATCCAAGTAGCCAAGGTGGAGGAAGAGATTGACTCAAAGAAGGATAGCCATGTCATGTGGAGAGGGACCAAAGAGGATCCAGGAGGCTTATGGGACTTAGAGCTGCTCCCTTCATCCCTCACTCCCCCTTTCAGTCCCACCCAGCCCTGCCCGCCTCACCCACAAACAATACCTGGACCTTCCCCGTCTACACCTAAAGATATCCCCGCTATCCAAATTCTGCCTTTCCCCCCCGTCGCATCTTTCTAAATTCAGTTGCACCTGCCAAAAGACCTGCCCATGAAAGCCTGAATGTGTATCCTCAGCTGCCTCCTCTCCCTTTCCACCTTAGGCTGCACAGGTGTTAAGCTCGGAGGGATCTCATGGAAATCCAACTACGGTAAGGATGTACGAAGGATCATCCTGGAGTGACCGGAAAAAAGATGTGACACTAAGATATTGATGTCCTTTAGCTGCAACACAACAGGCTGAGTTTCAAGCTTCACCTGCAGCTCACCAGATGACCCACAAAGCATCAGTGATACACTATTTGATGCAACAGGAGCATTAAAAAGAGTGAGAAGTTCTTACTCGCCACCTCTGTTTGTCTTTTTGTGCATCTTCTCCTGTGTCTATCGCTTCTTTTGCACTCTTTATGTGTGTAGTTTCTGGGCTATCTTTCTCTCTAGGCCCCTAAGCCTGCTATGTCTCCCATGGTAACTCCCTGACTGACGACCCGGGGCTTAGCCTAAATTCTCTCTCTATTAAAAGCTGTGAAATGCAAATAATGAAACATCTCATTACCACTGTCGGAGAACCCAAAATGAAAGGAGGGGGAGAGCGGGGAGCGGAGAGGGAGGAGGGCTACTGTAAGACAACGGAGTAACAGAAGAAAGAGGGCTACAGGAGAGAGGGAGGGAAGGTGAGAGGACAGGAGAAAAGAGAGCGGAGGCCGGAAATAAAGGAGTGGAAGGAGAAGAGGAAAGGATGGGAGAAGAAGAACGGATGGGAGAGGTGAAAGGATGGGAAAAGATAAGGACACAGTGAGGCTTTTGTTTGATACGTGTTGCCATTAACATAGAGCATAGCCAGGATCGACCACCTACACAAACGCGGCTGAAGCCCCAATGAACTAAGCTGTGAGGTGGGAGGTGTCAGGCAAACGTCAACACTGAAATTTCCCACTTCATGCAAAAGTTTAGTGTGAACTTCTTATGAAAATCTCAAAAGAATATGAGGCTAAGGTGTACTTGTTTGTGTGTCGATTGATAATTTGTCTACCCCTGTGAATAATTACACAGAGTTAAAAGTTTTTATCTCCACAGGCCTCCAATTAATCACCACTTTACACCAACTCTGAACTGGCTCCACATCTAGTGTTTGCAATTTTGAAGGAGGAAACGGCTGCTTTCCTGAAAATGTATTTACGTATACAGAACTGAAATCACCTGCAGGAAGTATGTGTATTTGGTTTTGTAGGTGGGAGGAGACTGGGGAGTTGACTGTAACAATGATCATGTCACCTTGTGTGGTCTCCCAGTGAAAAACCCTGTGTCATCGATGCTAATCTTGTGACGTACAAACCTCACATATCATGAGTGAATACAAGGGAGTTCAAATTTGAAGGTGTGTAACTGCTGGATTAGTCAATAACTTCTTGGAATTGAATTAGTTGCATAAGGGTTTTTTTTTTTTTGGTCACATATGCATCATATTTATTTATTTATTTTTTTTGCCAAGTAAGGCTGGGTGTGTAGATAATACATGATTTCAATGTCAAAATCCTGAAGGCGTTAAATTATTCTGTAAGCTTCCAGTAGATTTTGCTGTGATGAAATTAAAGTGAACCATTATTGACACATGTAGACATCAAATCATACCTTTAATAGAGTCATCAAATGTTTCACTGCAAAACCGTGAGCACTGACTCTGCTCCTCTGCAGTAGAAAGCAGATGTGTAGGTATGACTCTGTTTAGCGGCTTTTCTTTCAATATTGTACATGGTATGATAACCAGCAATTTTCATACCACTGTAAACCACGATATGGTATAATGCTCTAAGCTTAGTGTGTGCTGGGAAAAAAGGTATTTCTACACAGCCTCCGAAAACACCAAAAAAAAAAAAACAAAGTGATTTGGACTGATCAGCACAATACTGACCCAAACTGTGTTTGTACACAGAGAAGCACTATGGTTGTATCAAATATAAATATTTGTTAGGAATCACCTTACATTTAATTGCAGCAAAGGATGTAAAATAAATAAATAAAATATATACATATAATTTAACAATTTTCATGCATTGGATTTTTTTTTTTTTTTTTTTTAGCAAGAGCATGTGAATTTGTACATTTGGCTATTAACCAGCTTAGCAATTTCATAAAACTGAGGCTTTGTTCATATGATCATCTGACCACTTTTTAGCCTCAGTGAGTATTATGACAAAAAAAGAGGTTGTAAAAAGACAGAATATCCTTTAATACTGCCCTCATCCCCAGTTGGTTTACCTCCCTTTGCTGTTCTTCCACCAGTTTCACTCACCTTCTGTCACTTGGCAAATCTCAGTTGTGTTTTGAAAAGCACCAAATGGCTTTGTGGCTACAATGATGATGACAATATACAGCTTTGGACCAGCTCAAAACTCACATCTAACACCCACCCTGGTCTCGCTGTGCCAGCAAAGAACTCAGTGTGTGTGTGTGTGTGTGTGTGTGTGTGTGTGTGGTGCATGTGTGTGGTGCATGTGTGTGGTTGTCCAGACCCTCTCATAGGTCTTAACACAAAACCTGTCACAGCAAAAAAGCAACCTGTCACGACTCAGCTAGACACGACTGTACATGACTGTACCACACAGAACACAAGCAGCCTGTTCCCGAGCTGTTAAAACAGTCACTGCAGCCACCGGCACCAAAGGTCTCTCACACACAGACAGACACACACACACACGCACACACACACACACACACACACACACTACGAGGCAAGTAAAAACTATGGAGGAAATGAAACAAAGGAGAAAGAGTCCGTAAAAATGAACTTATGGTACAACAATTCCAGTACTGAGGGAGGGAAGAAAAAAATTCCCGAGCACAGAACAGGAGTGAGAACTGAAAGCTAATTGTTGTTTGTTAAAATGTGTGGTTTTTCAATGTGCAAGTGAATGACTGAATGATGATGACTCACCGCTGGTGGCCAGTCGCTATCTGGTGCCGAGGCGGGTGTCCACATAGTGTGTCTGTGTGTGTAAGGGTAACTTGGTGTGACTGTCGCTCTGTCAGACAGCAAACAGAGGCATCTTTCTCAAATCCACACTGGGCTGCAGCTTACAATGAGCTCACGCAATGAGGGGAGCAAAAAAGCCGCAGATTAAGTGTGTACTCGCAAGTTCAACAGGCACACCCTCCTTCCCCCTGAGCAAATATTAAAAGAGACTTCCCTCCCAGCTAATCTAATCCACAAACACTCCAAAGCACACATAAACAAGGAAAAGATTATTTTTCTATATTAACTTAGCTCTAAATATATAATCATTTACATCTAACCAACGTACCAACAGTCTACAGCCATAACTGAGCAGCCCAGTCATTTACATACAGATAGAGAAGTGTTTATGAAAACATTTGTATGTAATCGCCTGAGGCTGCTTTGTCACTCATCAAGTTGATCAAAAAGCAGCGACTATACAACACTGATGAATCTCAGAGCGCTTTTGCGAATCTGTCCTTCAATGGCAGAAAAAAAAAAGGAGGTGAGATAAAGGGAGAGAAATCAAGGGGAGAGGAGAGGAACATCTAAATATAGAGAGACTCAGATTTTGGAGTCAGAAAAGAGACGGTGAAGGGTAAGAAAGAGGGAGGGAGACAAGAGATGCAAGTGGTAAGGAAGGGAGAGGGACAGAGAGATGCGGAACAAAGGCAAAAGAAAAAGAAATGGAGGAAAAGTAGTAGTGCGGTTGAAAAAGGCGACCATGAAACGGAGAGTCAGTGCAGTGTGAGATCGATGGCGGCAGAATCTCGGTAGGTTTCTTATCTACTGTAGCATTGCTTAGTTGACTGCTGGTGGACTGGACATGGGACACACAGATACTGATTTTGTCCAAAAGACTTGGGAGTTCAATAGGTTGCACAGTGTATCACCAGAGACATATATCAATAGGTAGTATTGATACAGAGGCTCTGATCCTTCTGTGATCGCTCCAGCAGTTCCAACAAAACTGCAGTAACAGATCACTGTAACAGTAATCAGTAAAGATGCAAAGCCATTTACTTTGGTTTTTTTGGGGGGGGTTTTGGTTTGTTTGTCTTCTTTGTGTCTGTGCCGTGCCATGATTGGCGGTTAAGAGAGGAGGCGCTGGAATTTAACAGTGTCCTTGTATGTGTCTTCTTTGTTGCATGTTACTGAAGGAGACAAAGACATGTCACATTTCACTTAACTTTTTCTTTTTCTCTAGCGCTTAAAACACTGAACTATTTAAGTGAAATTTGTGAGGCTGGGGGCTATCATGTCCACTGTGATTGACAAAATGGGATTTTGACCAGACAAATGCCTCACATGGATCTTCACTTTCCTGTCCTCTCCTCTCCTGTCATCTCTTTTCCTCTCCGTCTTACCTGTCTGTCTTTTTACCTCCAGCCTTTTTACCCAAATGTGGTTTGACATTTGACTGTCACCTGTTGACTAACATGAACGGCTGCCATAGCTCGCAGGCATTTGGAAGTACTGCTGCTTTTTTCCCCTTCTCTAAAAGCGATGGAAACAACTGTGAATTCATGTACAGAATAGCAAGACATATGAGACAAAGAGAGAGGGAGAGACAAAAGGACCACTGTGTAAACTCCCATGATCGTGCTCACCATCGCAAAGGACAACACCCACCTTGGAAACCTAATTTTGAAGAAGTCACACATTCCCACATTGTGAGGCAGTGCCAGTATCAGGTGTCCGTCCAAACCACCAACCACCAATCAACTGCCACCCCGTTCGTGATACACCAGCGCACACACCAACAACAAAAAAAAAAAAAAAAAAAAAAAAGAGGGGCGGTGCTATAGAACGGAGGGAGGCTGGGGGAGAGAGAGGGGTGCGGGGGTGAGAAAGAGAGAGTAACAAGAAGAGGGCAAGGGAGAAGAGCTAGCCAGAGACAAAGGCAAAGAGAATGACAATGAGTGAAAAGAGGAAGAGTGTTGAGGGGGGGGGGAAAGGTATCAGTGAGGATGAGATGAGGTGAAAGCGCATTGCCAGCTCACCCTGCACATTCAAGGAACAGAACAAAAAGATCGCAGCAATGAGACTTCCATATATGTCCATTTCAGTGCGTGATTGTGATTGGACTTGTATTGCGAATGCACATTAGGAGAAGCAGAAAACAGCCGTTGGGGGTGTTTGCCCTGAACCACTGAAAAGGGGATGTGAACCTACTCACTTCTGTTCACATTTGGATTGGCTTTACCTCCCATGTTCATAAAGGGAACTAGACCGACACAGGAGAGCCCATAAAATGTCCTGCAACTATGATAAAGCTGCACTTTCCTCATAGATTTATAAAGTTTATATAATAATACACATAGGATCGCTCTTTTAGCGCTAAAAAAGCCTTTATAAATCAAAATAATTCCCTTTTCACTAGAGAAGTCACTGTGTAACCCAAAGAAAGAAGTTGCTTCAATGAATCTTGAACTACAACGGGTCAAATACACATTTGTGGATTTGGGAGGGAAAAAAAAAAACTGAACCCGGCATTTGTTATTGCTCGCTGTTGCATTAAAGGGATGTATAAATATGAGCTAGGGTCAGGGGGAAGGATAAAAATGAGAAAGGGAACAGGGAGAGGGTAAAAATGAGAAAGGGAGTAGAGGAAGGGTAAAAATGAGAAATGGAGTAGGGGAGGCCACAGGAGGCACCTGGCCCACTTACAGCAGAGGAGGGGGTGGAGGAGGAGGAGGAGGAGGAGAGGTGGAAGATTAAGGAGTGGGAGGGAAAAAAAGAGAAGAAGAAGGTTGGAGGAGGGAGAAGATGAGTGAGAGGAGGAGGAGAAAAAAGTGAAGGAGATACAGCCGAGCCAGAGCAGAGGGCACCGGGAGAATAGGAGCTAAGGTGAAATGAAGGAACGGGAAAAGGTAAGGGGAGAGAACAGGATGTGAGATGAGGAGGCATGAAGGAACGAACAGTTGAAATAATGGGAAGGGGGAGAAGGGCAGAGGGGGAGGTGAGAGCAGGAGAGAAAAGAGAGGCGAGGTGGGGGCTGAGGAAGAAGAGGTGGCCTTGTAAAGCTGAGAATGGAGGTGGTGTGCACGCATGGATGAATGTGTGTGTGTGTGTGTGTGTGTGTGTGTGTGTGTGTGTGTGTGTGTGTGTGTTTTGTCTCTTGGTGTGTGTGGGTGTCTGAAATTATGACGAAAAACTAACACCTCACCCAAAGTATGAATAACCGACCACAATAGGCCAACGTAGGTTCAATCTCCTCTACCAGAACATTCGAGCAGCCTGCCTATACCACTAATATCCCACTAATACCACCCACAGTCCTCGCTCCACCTCACATCAATGAATATTTCATGTCCTGATGGCACTTTTAAAGCAAAAACTAATTAGCAAATCCAAGTTGATCTGGCATTAGTCATATCAGGCCAATTAAAAGCCAAGTCCTACTGTACATGTTAATGGCAGCGAAGTGGAATAATTGTATGTTGAACAGGGGAGAGAATATTAAACAGGCCTTGTTAGCAGCACTTTAGCACTCTAGCCTGAGTCCATGGCTGGATTACAAAACTCTACAAAGCAGGATAATGTTCATCAAAAAAAAAAATAATAAAAAAAAATAAATAATACACACATGCACACACATCTTTGTGAGCACGAAACAAAAACTCTATCCATTAATTAGAGTGTCACCATCAATTCCATGGGGTCAGGTCTACTTATAGCTAAAGAAGAGAAATATTTCCAGGGAAAATGATGGTTTTATGCTTCAGTAATAATATTAAACAGGGATCCAAATATTGGCAGAAACTCGCAGGTCAGATGTTATACAGTATTAGTGGGAGAAAACCATTTTCTCCTCCACACAGTGTTTCTGCGGTCAGTACCAGTCAACATAAGGTTGTAGAGACAGTATTTGTGTGGCACCGAGAAAAGAAAGGTGTTGGTTTGTATTTGAGTCTTTCCAACCTTCCTTCTGTGTGTTTTTTTTTTATGCAGGAGTTTAGATTGAGACAGACAGCGCTGACACACACAGACTAAACTGTGCTGCACGAAAAAGCGACAGAATAACAAGGGCTAGAACTCTTTTGGAGCGGATGTCTGTTTCATCACCCCCCCACCCCCATTCTCTCTCCTTCACGTTCCCTCTTTCCCTTCCTCGTTCTGCCTCCCCTGCCTCCCTCTCTCACCTGAGCTTTGATATGGAAATCTCTCACCAGCCAGAGCCCGAGGCTAGTTGACTGTTTCTAAAGATGTATTTGCTCAAAGCCGCTCAATTTCTCATCAAATGCTCACACTGTGTGTATAAAAGACAGACTCTTTCAGTGGGAAAATAACAACTAACAAGCACGTACTTATACGATGCTTTTAGCCATCTGCAAACCTCAGACTTCAACAAAAAAGGTTTTCCAAACCCAAACCATCAAGTCCTTCATAGCTCGTATAAATTTGTCTTAAAAGATGGTGACCTTTCTGCCAAGCAGACGGCTGAAGATGCTAACTATCTTGTCAGTAGAGAGGAACGTGCGTGTTAGTGCGTTCCCACTGGTTTACCTGCTCTGTCCTGCCAGTGAAGTTACTGCATTAGGGATTTCCAACAGTGAGAAATAAATATATGAAATAAGGTGAAGTGCTCAACCATTTGATTCCGTTACGAGAATAAATAAGTAATAAATCATAAAGTCTGTCCGGGAAGATTAAATATTAAGCTTACTCTTGTTAAAGGATGGAAATCATAGGAACAATAATGTATAGCCTTGTGCCAGCTCATTAGAGGAGAGCAGAAATATTAGTGGTATCAATGTAAAGCCTGAGGGCACAAGTTTATCCAAAGTCAGAAGGATGAAGACAGAACAACAGATACCTTCTATTTCTGGCTTTGTTGTTTCATTTAATAAGACAGAAAGATAATTAACAGGATAATGTGTGCGTGTTATTTAGCGGGTTCGAAACGACTGCAGTAATCACATCACTTGTTGCGATTTCTATTTTGACAGCACTTTAACAAATGAAAACTTACTGAATAAAAAAAAAAAAAACAACATAGTGTAACATCACAGAGGCACCAAACAGGACAGGGACTGATTAGATTTAAGGCTGTTCAGAGTTTGGACAATGATGTAATTGATAACTTCGAAGTTAAAAATGTCATAAATTCCACAAAATAACTCATGATGCTGATAAGCATTGTGTGATCATGAGGAACTGGTTGGAAAGTGCTGATCTGTTCCACATACTTAAATAAAAGAAAAACACACCCTGATGAAAGCACACAAACTGAAATCCCTCATCTGTTTCTCGGGAATGTGTGATCCAAAAGGTGGTTTGCAATACCAACAACTCCCAACAAAATTCTGACATCTTGTCATTTTGACTGCACAAAAACTCCCTGCACTTCATTTCTAGCAATTAAAGGACAACTTTATGCCTTCACTTATGAGTCTTTGTGGCAGGTTAAAATAAACGAAAGAGAAAGGTTCACATTACCTTTCAGTTAAGAATTCACCAAAAAAAGCACAGCAGAAAGTACAGCAATTTGCTTGACGTCTTATTGTATGTGCAAATTCATGTAATTCAAACACACACACACACACACACACACTCACTCATAACTCTGAAATATTAACACCTATGGAAGGACACGTGGAGCAGTGGAGAGTATGTCTGTATGTGAGCAGTAGATGATTTTAACTCACCTGTTTTCTCTGCTGGGGGGGTAGGTGAATAGGGTGCACAGCTGTTACACACACACTCATACAAAACACTCACACAAACACACACATCCCCCACCGCATCCACGTAACCCCATGAGGATTAGGGAACACCTGTATTCAGCACTGCACAATGAGCTATAGAAGCAGTTAAGCTAAAAAGCCTTAGGAGTTATTAGGGGCTGGGGGATGGAGCTAGTCAGGATCAGGGGGGTTAATGTGTGCCAAACTGACATGACATGCAATCAGACGTGAGAATGATAATATTCACAAAGTGCCAGATAAGGAAAGAGTTGTCACAAAACTCCAGAGAGGAGTGGTGTGTCATGTACGATGTTCGTATGAGAGTGTAAACGGTTCATTTTGCAATGTGTTAGCCAAGCAGGTGTTCCCATTAACAAGTGAGCTCCGAGGGGGGATCAGGATGAGAATACTGGCAGAGAGATAGAGACACAGAGATGAATGGAGTACAAGGTTGCTAACAGCGAAAATGTGTCTTGATGGAGCATTTGCTCTCTTTTGTCTACTTCTGGAGAATGTACAGTAGGTGAAGTAAACTTGCAGTCCTGTTGTCTGCATACACAAACTTGTGTGAGGGGGTAGTACACAACATCCCTAACCTGCTACCACACAGGTTGTTCAGCCCACAACCTGCATGGGAGCACTGAGCACCACCTACACACCAGCAGGCGTACACACACAAACACACACACACACACACACACACGTATATACACAAAAAGTGAAGAGGCAAGTGTCACAGGCTCCAAACTACCACCCAAACAAAGCCCCTGTGTTTCATTTTCACATCCCACCCCACTTTCACTGTTTACCCCACAAAAAACTCAGTGTGGATGTTCCACTGCAAAAGCCTCCACCACTTTCAAACACAACACACACATTTAGCCTTAAAAAACCCAAAATAAACAAAATTTTAAAAAATCAGTCATTTATCTTGTTTAATCAACTTTAAGGGTCCATTCATGAGTGATAGCACGAGCGGAAAGTGTTTGAAACCCTCCTTTGCAATCCTGCAAGCACACACACACCTAATATTTTTTCCATCTTTCAGCCGATCTCGCCTACACTCCTCCTCCACTCATCCTTGTAGCTGTTGTCTTGGTCTGTATTATATTTTCCCCCGTGGAAAACACAGAAGGAGAAGGAGCAGACACACACAAAAACACACACTACAGATATGATGTCCACTACTGTTATAATGGCACAACGACACAGCCCCACTCAGGGGAAGTAACCTCTGTGGAGCAGCAGGGGGGTACAACCCACACATACAAAGCATTCTGGGAAACAGTCCAGGGCAAGGTGATAATTATCTGTTTAAATGACATGATGGTTGCTGGTTTTCAACATGACAAGCAAGGGATTTTTTTTCCATTCAACATTTGCATGAGGGGGACACAACACAGACATAGAAAGTTCTACATAATTGAATAACAGACTTTAGGGGGTTTATCACATCAAAGTACGAGGCTTAAATTAGGACAATGTGATGACCAGACAATCCAGTTCAACCCAGTTAAGGGAAATGAGGAAAAAGGCTTGGCCCCTTAATCCTAAAATCCACTTACCAACTGACAAACAGAAAAAACTCAATATCTTACAAGCATGTGGTGAGCGGTGGTAGGGTCTATATTTTCATTGATAATGGTCATAAAGTTCACACATAAAAACTTTAAAGTGTGTGTGTGGGGGGAGGGGGGGTGCAGTGATGTAAAATAACATCCCCACAGTAGATTAATTTAGGTATTTTTTATGTTATTTTTAGTGGAGATGCCATGTGCTCTGATGGGATATTTCATAAAGTAAGGTGTAACAATGAAGAAAAAAATGTCTCATGAATAAAAAAAAAAAAAAAAAAAGTTAGACAGCCCTGGTGCAGAGATAATGATTACACTGCTGTGATACAAAGTGACACCAGTAAAGAGGAGTGTCAGTTCAACATATCATTTTGCTGCAGACTCACCTGGCTGCAGGCTGTACCGGAGGTGTTCAACAGCAGGGCGCACACTCTGTCTGTACACTGAGTGTCAATGAAGTGGGGTTGTTCCCCTCTCACATTGTAAGTATGGTAGAAAATGGAGGAAGACGGAACTGACCGGTTTGGAGAGGGCAGACAGAGACAGCAGACATACACAGAGCACAGGAGACAGACAGGAGCATGGGTAATGGGTAATGTGGGGGGGTGGATAGATAGGGGACGCGCTTTCAGCTTCAAAAGAAAACACTTGACGCCACACTTTTCAACTCTTAATACTGACCAGATGACACAAATAAAAAAATAAATTAAAAAAAAAAAATACCCGGGAGTACCATGTCTTGTACTCTAGGGTTGGGTGTTGACGCAGCAGAAATTTCCAGCTGGAGAAATCCCCCTTTTGGAGGTGGAGAAGGAGGAGGGTTTAAGCCCTTGTCTTGCACTGCTCTGAGCGGTTTCATTCTGAATCCCCCTCCAGACGGCTGCACGGAGCATCACTATATTATGTGTGCCACGAAATGCGTGCGTGACATTTCCCTGAGCCGATGTGACAATTACCATTCTGTTCAAAACTTTGAACCCCCACTAACATCCGCATGGTTTCATCAAACTTGATCCAAAAACACTGAACGCATCAGGAATTCAATTGGCGTTTGCAGGTGTCATCTAAAACCTGCTTTTGGACATAGATTTTCATATTAAAAACATATTTGCATGGATGTGTTTCTTTCATTCATTCATGATGATAGAGGTGCTGTGTATGTTTGTGCGCGTGGGTAAAAGTAGACTATATTTCCATTATTGACGAGCTTGGACACATATTGCTCTAAAGTGCATTCAGTTGTATTTTTCCATAATGACACCGTCTGTCTGTATTGAACTATCGGAAACATAATGTGTTAGATGTACAATGTGCGAATCCCGTCAACAAATGACAGCTTCTCCAAATATCAACACGCGCAACAGACAGCTGGCTGTCACGTATGGAACAGGTAGGCGTACTTTGAGACTGTCGCTTGCTCACTCGGTCGGGTATTTAGCTGTCAAAATACACTCATGCCGTAGCTAACACGATGCCAATGGACTGGAATAAAAAAAAAGCAGCGGAAAAAACAGACAGGCCTTCATACAGTAGCTTTTCCGATGGCCAAGTGTAACAGCGGCGCGGTTGCGAAGAGTTGCATTGTGTCACGTCTCCAACCTGTGCGCACACTAACTATCAGATGGACACGCCACGGCTGCGTGAAGCCGAAAACTAATTGTTGACATGACATGAAGGCATGGAGATCCCTGCGATGTCCGCCGATGTCTGGAGGATCCCTCAGACAGACCTGTTAGCAGGAAGCACGCGCACGGATAGGACTAATATAAGGAAGTCAGACATACCTGTTACCCCATGGGGTCTGGGGTGGACGCGGTGTCGGTCCTTCGGAGTCCAATCTGCTGTGACAGCCTGCGAGAGGAAAGGAGGGGTTGTCCAAAGCTCTAGGTGCTGTCCTTCCTCTCCTCTGTATGCTTTCTTTAAGTGTTATTCCCCCTGTTTTCTCCCACTCCCCGCTCTTCTTCCACCAGCCCCTTTTTTCTTTCTCTCTTTCCCTCCCCTGCTTTTCCGTGTCTTGGTATCAGGAGCCTCCCCCTCCTCCTCCTCCTCCTCCTCCTCCTCTGTGCGTCTCTCTCTCTCTCTCTCTCTCTCTCTCTCTCTCTCTCTCTCTCTCTCTCTCTCTCTCTCTCTCTCTCTCTCTCTC
>JAPSES010000236.1:4622053-4654716 GCA_029822895.1 Maxillicosta whitleyi
GCGGGAGGGTTCTTCTTTTATAAAACAAAAAGTAATTGAATATATGTAACTGTCGTTGATACTGTGAATAAACAAAAATTATGTTTACAGGAGAAAAAAAAAAAGAAAATAAACTGGTCTGTGTTTCATAACAGATTTGACCTGTGCGTGAAAATATCAATTTGGTGCAGGTCTATTTTCTGCTCACATTCACACTTAAGTGACACAAATATAGGTGTTACTTTTCATATGCATTTTTAATGTATTGACAGTCTTCATTATCCTATTTTTATCAGCACCCGTAAACATAAAGTTGGATTCTTAGATAGCCGATTGCGACAGCCGCTCTCTATTTTCCATCCCTAATCCTAAAGTATGTTTATTGTTTTCTTTTTAGCAGCATAAAGATGTTTTGATATTTTGTTTATTGTGCATTAACTGATCAAACTTCATCTGCATTAAAGTAAAAAATATTCTGGTTATATGCAGCATTTATAGATGCTTGGATTTTGGCGCCAGATATAGAACTCACCATGAAAAATAATCAAAATATTTCTTTTCATTTATTTATTTTGTTTAATGGGATAGCAGTAATTTAGTTTTATTTTGTACTTTAATTTTCCCCTTGAAAAGAAACAAACAAACAAAAACAGAAAAGAAAAGGCTTTATATTTTAGTTGTATTGTAGTAGAATAGCTTACAAACGTGCCTGAACCAGCTTTGAAGTAATTTCCGTCTAACTGAGGGTTTTATCCAACGTCTAAACAAACACAGAGAATTAAATGAATTAAAGCAACATATCTGGCTCATATTTGTGGAAGCTTTTTCATTCTGCAAACTCAATATAAGAAGGTTAACACCACATCTGGCTCTGTGTTGTGAGCTAACCTGCATTATAAACCACTCAGAGAGCAATTAAACACTCAGCCAATGGAGCCTAATGCACAAACTGTATCTCATACTAAAAAACATCTAAATCACCTTGGTTTGACTTTATGAGGACGGTCCAGTCTCCCAGAATTTTAATTCTTATGATAAACTATGCAGATGGAGCAGCTCTGAGAGAACAACACACACTTGCAGAAAGGGTTAGAGTGAAAGGAGAAGGAGGCAGAGAAAGGGAGATACAATACTTCACCCTCTTCAGCGTACTACTCCACAACCTCTTCACATGATTCAGAAATACTTCACCATCTGAATTATTCATCCTGAACTATCTGCATTAAGCCACTGTGTTGGCCAACTCACACCATCGCTTCACATTGACAATCCAGACACACTCAGATAGCACATTAACCAAACAAATAACAAGCATAAATATGCAGTTGCATTGCCTTTCATCTTTCACAGGAAAATCATTATAATAATGGAAGACTGTGGCCAGCTTTAAAGTCAGCTCTGGTCTAAGAGTTTAGAAAGTGTCCTTTGTGTAATTCTTACCCACATGGCAGACCCTGTGACTCCTTCAGCCTCAGACGAGCCAGACAGGGAAACATCTTCATCATGTAAAAACTCAAGACCAAGAGACAGGAAGACAAGCACAGCAGCCTGGACTGTATACCCGGTGACATGAGGATGAAAAAAAAAAAACAACGCACACACACTCATGTCGCTGAGTTATAACGGCCACTCCTGCTGTCGGTGCTGAGCTGTGACCTCATCGTGCTCTTTACTACCAATGGGGATGTAACTCACACACACACAGACACACACACACCTACACCTACACACACACACACACACACACACACACTACCTTCCTGTTTGTCGGTGCTGGTGGTAAACTTTCCACTGACATCTCCATTCAGGGGCCAATATGAGATTTTATTTATTTTTCTCATTTGCACTGAATTCTGAGCTCAATTCAGGTCATAATTCAATAAAAGAGTCAAAAATGTGTATTAAAAAAAAAGAGCACTGTGACTTGAACATTAAATCAGGCTAAAATATAGAATATTCCAGACGAATGTAATCCAGCTGTACATAATTTAATAAATTCAATTACCTCAGTATATGATTTTTAAGCAAATGCGTCCGTATGAAACCCTGACAGCTGTATGTAAACACCAGATAAATACAGCAGTACAGGAATACAAATGCTGCTGCTGAGCTTGGTGATATTCTTAGCTTCTTGCACGTCTTTTGACCGTCCTTCTTACACCTCCTCTCTCTGAAAAACGATTCCTGTTGTGGGTCAATATCTGTCTAATAGGCTGCCGGTCTGTAATTGTCCATCAGCATCATCAAATGTGTGTCAATCATACTTTACCCAGGCTGACGTCTTGACAGCTGTCAGTATGATAATTATGGAAAGTGATGGAAGATATCAAGGTTACTTTCCATGAGAAGAGGACAACCACAATATCCTTCCTGTTCATTTTCAAAGTGTAAGTAAAACCTCTGTCTTGAAATGTTTGATAAAAGCGGCAGAAAGTTGCCGTACGCCATGTGATTTTAATGCGGTGTGATTTATGCTTTATAATTTGAATAAAATTCTTTTTAAGGAATATTTATTTCAATGAGCAGTTGGTGAGCTGGCACCGTGGCTGAGGTATGACTCCTTTAAGTGAACAGTGAGTTAGTAGATTTCATATATCAAACACATGAAATAATGCACTGTGAGCTCTATTGCACTTTTATTAAATATATAAAAACATGCAGCACAAGTAGTAAACACAAAACAGCACACAGGCTGCAAGCACAATCATTGGATTTTTAGAACAGAGTGACTCGCTAATGGTTGTGTTCAGCCGTAAGCACACACTGTACAGCAGCAGGTGACTTCATGGAAAAAAAAATAAGTGAGGAAACCATCGAGTAACAGTATTTATAGTCATTGTGATTACAGGCTGACGTGAAATGATCAAGTTTGGTTTTTTTCCCTGTTATGAATTCAAACAGGTATGTCAAATCCAGTATTCTGCAATTAATAATATATCAAAAAGAACATTTGCATTTGTGTTTCCTTTTCATGTCTTCCAGACGCTCAGATAAACCCTTTGGACCAGGTTGAACAGTCAAATATGTTCTTACAAAGAACAAGGCACCGACTTCGACTTAGAGGCTTGGAAATTTCAATGATATTTTCAGGAGTAAATGTTCTAACCTCATAAGGATTCACAATATCTAAGCCTAAACAATCCAGTAAACCGTGGTTAAAATTCAGGCATATTTCAGGACTGTCAGACTGATTAAAACACTTTTTTTTCTGTATTGTTTGTTAAATGCAGATGACCCATTTTCACAGCAGCAAAAAGATGCATGACTCGTCTGCAGCATGATCAGGTCTATCCATAGTAGGAAATATGTAAATGAAGGATACCCTGCATAAATATACACCATGAGTGCATACTTTAGGCTGTATAATGAAAAACGGTTTTTAAAACCCTTTATAACCGGTAAGGTCGGCATCCACAGAGTAGGAAAAGGGGTGAACCAGGAAGCTAAAAAAAGACAAATACACCTACACATTTTCCGATTGAATGGTCCTTCAGAAAGTGCTTGTGGCGATGGAAGTTGAACAAAGTCAGATCATGTTCAGATTTTAGTTTTGTGAAAATTTTGAGAAAGGTATGCGGTACAAAATAATCTTAAAAGCTTGAGTTTTTTTTTTTTTTTGGCTTTAACGTGCAAATTCACATTCAGTTGTCATCCACAGTACAAGGCTTAAGGCAAAATAGGTCTTTTAAAAACAACATTTTCACATTCAACTCTATGATTGTCATGATTTCAAAAGCAAAATAAAACATTTTGTCTTATAACATACTGTACATATAAAAATATTTCAGATTCATATCACAACTTTCCACAACAGCATATACACCATATAAGATATTATATGAAATATTATAAGTTAAACACAGTGAGAGTACACTGTACGCAACTGATTTGTTGTGTTTTCAGTTTTTCAGTTTCAGTTGTCTTTTGGAGCGTCTTTTTTTGGTCGTTGAAACCAAGGGACAAACTTAACATCCTGACACAGTATGTCCTCTTATTGTCCTGAAGCCCTGAATCATTAGTCCACTTCCCAACGTTCAATCAGTAACTGGGCTCATCCATGTCTTCGTCGCTCCAGTCTGGAGGCGCATCTGTTCCAAAATAACGATCCCCGAAGTTTCCTGCAAAACCAAACATGAACATCATTAACATCTGGGTGTGTCTATGAAACTGGTCCCTATAAACAGGACAGAGGGGCTAAAACTTTAAAAGTCAAACCAGATGTAGACTAATGTTATGAAGCAAATTTGGAAGCACTTTGGGTCTATTTTAAAGATAAATATTTACTGAGATAAAATCTGGTGGTGAGTTGGCTCCGATGGTGGGGGAGGAGGCCGGTCAGACCTGGTAGGCCCAAACGTGTTGTGAGGGTCTGCTGGAAACGTCTGGCAGAATCTCCTGTCAGAACGAGCTTCAACTCCCACCTCCGGGAGAGCTTCGACAGTGTCTCGGGAGAGGTAGGGGACATTGAGTCGGAATGGACCGTGTTCTGTGCATCCATTGTTGAGGCGGCTGACCGGAGTTGTGGCCGTAAGGTGGTCAGTGCCTGTCATGGCGGTAACCCCCGAATCCGTTGGTGGACACCAGCGGTAAGGGATGCTGAAGGAGTCCCACAGGTCATTCTTGGCCTATGGGCCTCTGGAGGCAGCGGACAGGTAGTGGCAGGGCAAGTGGAGTGCGGCTTTGGCAGTCACGTAGGCAAAACCCCAGGCATGGGAGGAGTTCAGTGATGCCATGCAGAATGACTTCCGAACAGCTTCGAAGAGGTTCTGGTCTACCACCCGGCGGCTCAGGGGGGGGAAACAGTACACGGTCAACACTGTGTACAGTGGTCTGCTGGCCTCAACTCAGGACATTGTGGGTCAGTGGAGGGAATACTTCGAAGACCTCCTCAATCCCACCGTTATGCCCCCCGATGAGGGGGCAGAGTTGTGGGACTCTGTGGGGAATTCATCTATCTCTGGGGCTCAGGTAGCCAAGGTAGTTAAAAAGCTCCTCAGTGGTAAGACCCCAGGGGTGGATGAGGTCTGCCCAGAGATCCTGAAGAAGGCTCTGATGTTGTGGGGCTGTCTTGGCTGACACTACTCTGCAACATCGCGTGGACATTGGGGGCAGTGCCTCTGGATTGGCAGACCGGGGTGGTGGTCCCCCTCTTCAAAAAGGGGGACCAGAGGGTGTGCTCCAACTATAGGGGGATCACACTCCCCAGCCTCCCTGGTAAAGTCTATTCGGGGGTCCTGGAGAGGAGGTTCCGTCGGAGTGTCGAATCTCCGATTCAGAAGGAGCAATATGGTTTTCGTCCTGGTCGTGGAACTGTGGACCAACTACTATACTCTGAGCAGGATCTTGTAGGGTGCATTGGAGTTTGCCCAACCAGTCGTTTTGTGGATTTGGAGAATGCATTCGACCGTGTCCCTCGGGGGATCCTGTGGGGGGTGCTCCGGGAGTACGGGGTACCGGACTCCCTGATAAGGGCTGTCCGGTCCCTGTATGACCGGTGCCAGAGCTTATTCCGCATCTCTGGCAATAAGTCAGACTCATTTCCGGTGAGAGTTGGACTCCGCCAGGGTTGCTCTTTGTCACCGGTTCTGTTCATAACTTTTATGGACAGAATTTCTAGGCACAGCCAGGGCATTGAGGGGGTCAGGTTCTAAGGCCTCAGGATTGGGTCTCTGCTATTTGCAGATGACGTTGTCCTGTTGACTTCATCAGGCTGTGACCTCCAGCTCTCGCTGGGACAGTTTGCTGCCGAGTGTGAAATGCCTGGGATGAGAATCAGCACCTCCAAATCTGAGGCCATGGTCATCAACTGGAAAAGGGTGGATTGCACCGTCCAGGTCGGGGAGGAGATACTGCCCCAAGTGGAGGAGTTTAAGTATCTCAAGGTCTCATTCATGAGTCAGGGAAGGATGGAGCGGGAGATCGACAGGTGGCTTGGTGCGGTGTCAGTAGTAATGCGGGCTCTGCACTGGCCCGTCATCGGGAAGAGGGAGCTGAGCCGAAAGGCGAAGCTCTCTGTTTACCGGTCGATCTACATTACTACCTTCTCCTATGGTCACGAGCTTTGGGTAGTGACCAAAAGAATGAGATCGCGAATACAAGCGGCCGAAATGAGCTTTCTCCGCAGGGTGTCTGGGCTCTGCCTTAGAGATTTTAGGAATCAAACTAATCATGCAAGGCAGAGTGTTTCACAAAAATGGCCGCTGTTGCAAATTCACTCACGAATTATATACATTATAATTCATGGTCTTTAAATGGGTAGATTCCGCATGTAACACCAGTGAACACAACAGGTTACACACAAAACCTGGAATGAAACTGCCGGTTCATGAAAAACCTGCATGTCTGAATTAGAAAAACCACTAGGATCATCAAATTTAATAGTGTCTTTATTTAGACTGCTATATAAGACCATTTCATGCCCTGTGTGACACCTAGACAGTTTTTCATGTCCCAATTTTGGTCCTATTTTTAGCCCCAATATTTGATTAAAAATGTATTAATTTTGGGATGACCCAGAGCAAGAGTATAATTTTTGTTGCAATTATTTAAAGTCATCAGTAGGTATGTCCTGGGCAAAGTGCCAGATGCCAAAAGTGCACACCAAATAAAAAAACTAAAATGCTGTAAAAAGTACATGTTTTGCGATCTAAAAGCCCTTTGTTTCTATTTGTTTTACTCACCTATGCCAGGTATGATATGGAAGAGATCATTGACCTTCTTGTCCACAGCTGTTGTGATAATCTTGACCTGTGGGAATGCATAGGCCACAGAATGGACCCCCATTTCAGCCATGAGCAAAGACACTAGCAAGATCTTATCCTCCTGAACGTCATGGTCCTGAAAATGGAAACAGGTCTGTAAATACAAAGCGGGCCACATGTGGGCAACAGCTGCACAAAACCACTGAACTATGGGGTGCACCCACCAGCAGGACTCGTACAGCCATCATGGCGGCAGCTCCGGTGGACACGGTGCAGTCCATCAGAATCACATGATCTTCACTGATGTCTTTTGGAAGCCGCAAGTAGTGGAGCTGAAAGTGTTAAGAATGAGAGGAAAACATAAAGAGGACAGGATGTGGTTTAATACACATGCATGACCAGTAGTTCTCAGTATTGCAGAGCCGGCATCTATCGATGTGGGGCATTACGCAGAAATGCCACATGGAACAATGAGGTACACTGAAGCATAATGAAACAGGCGTCAACACTAAACTATTCATGTGAAAAGGCAAAAAAAAAAAAGTGCAATGCTGAAGTCTGGTTTTGTTGACGTACTCAGATCCTACATTTGTTACAAACACACCATCAGAATTAAAATGCTACTACGCACAGAATAATTAAAACAAAATGCCTTTTAAGTATACAAAATGTACTTTTTATGGAAAATGACTCCTTTAAAGGATAGTATTGTGTTGTTTTCATGATTACATATGAGAGTCATTAATATGGAGAAAGCTTTAGATACTTTGTCAGGACCAGTCAAATTAGTAGTTTAGTAACATACATAAACATACACAAACGAAAAAACAAAAAAAAAACACTAAGGTAAATAAATAAGTGGTAAAAAGTACGTAATTCCCTCTGAAATTAATAAGCAGCAAAAAGTGAAAATATCTCAGTAGGGCACAGTTGTAAATTGAGTCAAATGTTAATTTTCATTCTGGACTAAAACACACACCTCTGGTTCTCCTGTATCCTGGTTGGTCTGGATGAGGATTTTTCCGATACGGACATCTTTGCAAACAGCCCTCAGTGCTGGTTCCATGGTCTCTCCGGCCCGCAGGATGGACACTCCTGTAATCTACATAAAAACATTACATAAAGGTTAATTGGATGTATTAAAAATTTAGGAAGAGAGCAAACTCATCTTAATATTCTTAAAAACAAACAAAAAAGAGAGTTAAGTTGAAAGTAAGGAAGCAAATAGAGTTCACTCACCCTCTTTCCGTGGAAAGTCCTGCCTTCATAATCCTCTCCCTGGGGCGTCTGGACTATGTGGACCTGAGATGTTAGTAATATTAGATATTATTAAAAATCAGGAGCATATTGTGAGTACAAAGCTGAAGACAGTCAAATCTATAATGTAAAAGATCATGGTTTAGCTTTAAACTTTCCATAGTTTCATCAGTTTTCATGTTTGTGCTACTGGCAGCCGTGTGTGTGTCAGTCACGTTCTCTCTTTAACATAATCATGCACGCATTCTTTTTTTTCCATTAATTTCTCTCTTAATATTCTTAATATACTTTCCACATGTCGAGGCCAACGTGCTTTACTGTTTCATTATCTGTATATCCACTGGTAATCTCACACTTTCTTTCTCCTACACATGTCTCCATAAACACCCAGGTGTAATGATTCAGGGTCAATGTTCGATTTAATATAAAGGATTACAACACCTCCATACAGACTGTGAATGTATTAACCATATATTAACTGTATCAGTGTTTAGGACCTGTGAGGGGAGGAAGGACAGAGCTCGCTCAATCAACAGACGCATCAGCCTCTTGGAGTAGAAGATGAACTCATCACGGCTGGTTTCCTTGTTTCTAAATACAGTTATTAGAAAAACACAGAGAACAGCTGTAATCTTTATTTTAAATTTTATGCTTCATGCTTATATTTTTACATGAACTGTAATCAGTGTACTGTGTTTATTATCACCTGATGATGGTATGCATGCCCTTCACTTGGGGGGTGCTCTCCAGAACGCTGAGGGTCTCGGGGAGGGGTTGAGCCTGGTGCGCTGAAGCCAGGGCTGCCCTGTAACCACGGCAACAAATAATAGAGCGGGGGTAGTGTGGGGTAAGAGGAGCAGAGAGAGAGAAAATGGACAGACAAATGAATATATATAAACAGTATATTAACACTTCTCTGCACACATGTGCACAGTATGTGCAAGCTCACACACAAGCGTTGCCCACACATACTGTATGCATGAAAACAAAGCATACACACACAGATGTGTAAGTATGTAATGCGTGCAACAAAATGATCCTAAAATTATTTTCAGTAGTTGTTAAAGCAAAGATGAAAATGGAAAGAGTGTAAACACTGAGAAAGGATGGAGAAAAGGTAAATATGAGTTGCATAAAAATACACACCGTGACGGTGTTGAGTATTTCAGTGGAAAATTACAACAGCACAGAGACCATAACAATGGTAAAGAAATCCAAAATGAAATATCAAAAATGTATAAATTAGGGGGAAAAAAATTAGATCAAATGTTAGAAACTGATGTCATTTTTCATTAGGTCTGTACTACTTGTAATAATTCCTCAGGATATCACACAATCACATTAGGTTTATCCAAGTAGTTAGTGCAGATGTAACCTGGGCTTAGAGGAACAGACACACTGTTATCAAAGCTCAGGGATGCAGTCACTGACTGGCATCATGAGTCCAAACATTTCTACATAATGTCACTGAGATACCCATTAGCCAGATGCAAAAAAACAACAAAAAAAAAAACAAGGAGAGAAATCATAGCAAATCTGCTCACATATCCCAGCGAAGTTTCCTCTATGGGGAGAGTTTTTCGGTGACACAAATAACAGCAACAAAAGTCACAACACAAGAGACACAGAACGACAAAAAAAACAAAAAAAAACATATAAGAGGGGGAACATGAGAAAAGACACAAGATGCATCAGGTGGATGAAGGGAATATCAGACACGGTGAAAAGGGTGACAGCTAAGACTTAAAATGTCAAATGTCTCGGAAATGTGCTTACCACAGAGGTGTAATGTAAAAAAGTAGAATCCTGTTTTTCTGGTTACCACACTGTGTGTACACACTGACGAGAAATCAGGTAAGAGGCAGTACTCTGAATGATCAGATGCAAGGTCACTAGAACTTTTTTTTTTGGGAGATTTTGAGTAGATATGCATGCATCTCCTGTGCGTGTTCTGTATTGGGTGTATGCGTGGGAGGTGCACAAACTATAGCGTGGCTGTCACTCTTTCACTGTGTAATGTGTAGAACAGTAAAGGTTGGTATTTCAGCTCACAGGCCCCAGCACATCCTGTGTCTAAAGACAGACACCAAGCTCACTTCCTCTCGCACTCTCTCATTCTGTCTGAGATACTGTGGCCGACATTCAATGGAAAAACTCAGCGCTTTGTAGTAGTAGGGTATTGGAAACTTTCTCTGTGGCTTAAGTATGTGATAGTCAACAATAGCTGTAGCAAGAGCTTCCTCTTGCTCGCTTTCTGTTATAGTCGCTCTCTCTTATTCTAGTTGGTGGTCAAAGGAGGGGTCAGCGACTTGACACTTTGGTGTATTTTTAGACACAGAAGGCAGGAAGAGTGTGAGTTGTCATTTCTCTAAAAAGGTAGAGAGAGGGAAAACCAACATCTTTACGTTAAATGCTGGCTGCACCGCAAAACTTTCCAACTTTGGTCTGAGCTTGACTCACAGACACCAGCATTAAAGTTTTCATTTTTACTCCATGCTGGTGTACGCTAGATCTTGATAATACTCGTGCACAGTCCCAAACTGTTCTGAGTGATCTCTAATTAGCCGTATTTAGACTACAGGGACAAGACTGCCGCCTGGTGATGCTCCATGGCAGCCAGCAGATCAGTGGAAGGTAGAGGTTGGTTTTGCTGTCCTCTTTTTCTCTCCCTCCAGGTAAGAAGTTGGAACGGTTGAGGAACTAGGCAGATGGTGAGGAGAGAATAATAGACAGGATAAAGGCCACTCTACCTGACGCTGAGCTCGCGCTGTGAGCCACGGATGGATTTGAGGAGGAGGGGAGAAAGTGAGAGAGCAGTCCATCAGCAGAGTATGTGTGTGTGTTACTGTGTTTTTTTTTTTGTGTACAGTGGAAGAAACAAAGTAAGCGGTGCCGTGACACAAAGTCCTCTCCACAGGCAGAGATGTGCATTTAGTGACAAATAGTGGGTGTCGGAGTATAACCTAGCACACTGTTTAAACACTGACAGGCTTATTGTGAAGAATCATGCCTCGAGTTGAAATCAGTTCTATTGGAGCTGAGCAATTAAAAGCATTTACTGTAAATCTGCATACAATGTTTCGATTTACCTACTTCTTTCTGGTTAAGGTGAACACACTATTAGTTAATAAAGTATGGCTTTGAAATGTGACCAAAACTGTCATCATGTTAAAAATGTTCAAATCACTTGATATTGTTAACTTAACCGTTTAATTTTAATTTCATTTTACTACGAAAGAGTTTTGCTATTGCATGAAAAGTCTGTGGGTTTTTTTTTCTATTCTTTAAGGTCAGAAGGTGACAAATGCTTGGTAAAAAAAAATGTAAGATTTTAGTAATGAATAAAAGGATCAAGTTTTTTTTCAATATCAGATTATGTAACACTATCACTAAGTAAAACAATAAAATTCTAAAATGTTTTGTAAATGTTTGAGCATCTACAAAATTAAAACAAAATACAAGACAAACAAATAAACCATGATAATAATTACCACTGAATACAATAAAAATAAGTATCCTGTTTAATCACCCAGCTATAATTGAAAGTGGAGCATCTGAAATGTGATTATTCTTTTGAAAAATTAACATTAAAAAAAATGAAAAAATTTGTTTAATCTTTCTTTTGAGGTTCTTGCTGTCTTCAGAACTAATAACACACTCAATATTAAAATGCATCCCAATAAGATGGTGTCAGAGATTTGTATGTTTGTGTAATTTCTTTAAATGCAACACGAGACAGAGACCTGCACAGGTTCGGGTCACCCGCGGTGAAAAATGTTGCGCTGTGTCGGATGTCAGCTCGGGTTGGGTCAGGTCAGAAGAATGAGAGCGCAGGTCTAATCTGCTGTTTACAAAACGCCTACAAAAAGTAAATATTGTACTAATATAAAAGTCTATGCTGTAGTGAAATGTAAACACCCTTTTCCAAGATAAAAAGTAAAATCGGATATGTGATTTTGTCTGTACGCGTGCATTCCCAGGAATCATCACGGGTTCGGCTCGAGTGTGGAACCAAAATTTGAATTCTGTCGGTTGACGGTTCCGGTTTGGGATGAAATATGACGGGTTCGGGTGGGTGCGGTTTATGAAAATTTGACCCGTGCAGGACTCTGGCACAAGACACACATTTAACACATATTCAAGTATGAATAATAATAAAAAGAAAAAAACATGCTTGTGTATCTATAATAATTAAAAACTGGTCATACTTGATAAATTTATATATATCATCTTTCAAGTCTTAGTTTCATTTGGTCTTTGATGAATAAGTTGCAGAGACTTATGCACATTAGTGTCGGTGCAGTGCCTTCCACATCCACTAGAGGGAGGGTTAGAGCTTGTAATCACTGTCACAACCTGCAGTCAGATCCAGCTCTAAACTTTACATCAGTTCTTTACTGTACAAAGACATATTTATATCATATATCAAACAAAACCTCCCTCTTTTTATGACTGTATTTTGTACAGAGGTGACCTCTTACCTCTTCCAGTTGGCTGTGGACATGTTGCACTATCAAATCAATGGCCACCATGTTGCCACCACCTGATGTGAAAAACAGAGACAGTTACCCCATTTGCAGTATTGGTTTACAAAATAAAACAAAACCATTTTCTTAAACTTAAAGGTGCTATAAAATGAGAAACCTGACACAAAAAGCACAGCACATTTTGAATGCAGTAAATGCTGTTGCACTAAAACGAATAAATATTGAAAACTAGCTAGGATTACAGCAATAGTAACACACTGAAGTTGCATACAGTAAATAAAATGTGAACTTGTAAGTGAACACGCACCACGTGGCACCACAATGTCAGCCAGGCGCATGGTGGGTTCGATATACTGCTCAAAAGCCGGCTTAACAAACTTGTTGTACTGTTTGATGACCCCCTCAATGTCTCGTCCCCTTTCCGTAATGTCCCTCCTCAGGCGACGCACCAGCCGGATGTCGGAGTCTGTGTCCACAAAGATTTTCATGTCCAATAACTGTGAGAAAGGAAATATTATACTGAACATGATGCTGAGCACATTTTCACAGACAAATACATCAGAAAATGAGAAGCCAGCTAATAGCTTGATACTGATTAATGAAGAAGTAAATATTGACAAGGGCAGTTTAATTGGTTAAATGTCATTGTCTACATAAATGGTTCTTAATTGTTATTTTAATAAATATGTTTCTCTCTAACTGCCAGAACATAATGAATGATGCAGGTTTTTGTGTGTTCATATTCATATTTATGTTTATATACTGTAAATGACACGTTTAGTCACATGCTATAATAATAATAAGTTTCTCAGCACATCTGAACACATAAACCGACAAAAATGTGACAATATGAGCAGCCACTGGACAGCTGAAAACATTAGGGGACGGTGAACTTGTCCTACCTGCAGGAGTGCTTTATCTGCAAAGGACATGATTCCCTCAAAGATGATAACACTGGCACCGTACACGGTTTTCTGTAGGGGACACACACATAGTTAAAATACAGCGACAATGACAATATAAACAGTACATACCAAAATTCTAACACATATTCCATGTCAAAAGTTCAGTTCTTCAAACTCAAATGTCAACATTAAGACAAAGTTTCACTCCTGAGGACAGATAGTTATGTGTTTATTTTGTAAAAGCATGGTTTTAACAGTTCACATGTCACATTATGTTACATTTTAATTATGTACCTTATTGCCATAAAATGTCAAAACATTGTAGATTGGCTCCACTACTCTAGCCGTTATTAAAAATACTGTGCTTGTGTGATCAGTGCCTTTTAGGAAAACCTGAATTTCATATATGATGGTAAAAAAAAAAAAGCCACCCATGCAATATTTCACTGCACCACCATTAATTTTTATTACTGGAGACATTCACTGTGACATCTTTTTTTTTTTTTTTTTTTTAACCACATAATACTTACATAGTGCCACAATAACGTTCATAATATTTTTTCTGTCCATAGGTGCAGTCAAATATTGTATGTGTGACTTTTTTTTTTTTTTTTGGTCAGGCAGTATATTAAAAAACAGAATAGGGAAAATCAGCTGAAAACACACATATTTTTCCATACTCTTTTCTGTTTCTGCATCTATTAATCAAATCAAATGTCATACTTTTCCTTACTGCACAGAAGCCCTCCTCCTTTATATAACATATAAATGTGTGGTATTGGTGAGTAGATACTGTAAGGAACTTCAGTAAATGGACATTAAATCGGACAGAAATTACAATAACGGTCTACCAGCGACCATCTGGAGAAGAAGATTTGCAGTGTGACTGTAAACCTCTAGTGAGGGAGATTAAAAGACTCTTAGGTAATTGAGAAACTGAGATTATATTGCAGTAAGTGAAATGCTACGCATTAACTTAAAGACACGCCACCACGTGTTTGTGTGTGTGCAGTGGACCTTACCCACTCCTTCTGTCTTCCGTGAGTTGTGAAGTCATACACAGGGATTTTCACACTCTTTCCCTGTTTAAGTTTTCGCAGGGTGTGTGTCAGCAAATCGAAGTCAAAGGCGTCAGGGTGATCAAAGTTATAGTCATTGCTCGCTGCCAGAGCCTGCTCCTCTGAGGACAGGACCTGAGGACGAACGCCACAGTGAACAATCCCTTCCACAGATTATGCAATTTCCTGACTAAAATGTCTTCTTTGTAGATATATTGTTAATAAATAATTTGCATATCAGTAATTGATTGAATTTTATTGAATCTAAGTAGAAAATTTAAAAAAACATACTAAATAAACATAGTAAAATAATAGTTATGTACAGTATTTATTGCAAAAAAAAAAAAAAAACACACACTGTTATATCTATTCAACAGCAATTGAAGTTAAGCAACCTAAATTTAGGAACATCACGCGCCACTGTGACGTCTGAACCAGGTGGTGTGTGTGTCTGGAGGGCCCTTAGGGTGGTCGAGCATTAAAACTCCAGACTGGTATTTGGCAGTTTCAGAAAAGCAACACCCCCTTCTCAAGTGAACTGATTAAACAGTTAATGTGATAAACTACAGTTGGAGAGTTTCTGGGGGCCATGTGTGAATACGAGGTAAACCCACTCGTCAAAACCTAAATACTTAAGATGTTAAATGCGTGGTTTAAATACAGGAGAGGAGGTAAAACGGATGAATTCCAGTGGCGGTGTTGTGAATGCCAACCTCTGCTACTGGAGTGTGCAAACTGCCACTTGCTGAGGGGCCACAGTAACACTGGTCACTGGTTAATCCCTCCCACTCTGTCACAGTCTGACAGCAGCGATTCAGACTGTGACAGGATTACATAACATAAGAGAGTGGGTGGAGGTATAGAGGGGCAAGAATGACGGATCTTGCTTGACTGCTCTCCTCTCCTCTTTATCGCTCCCCATTATGTTCTCCAGTGTCTTTCTTTTTTGACTCATCTTGTCTTCTAATATTTTGTCCCTTTCCTTTCTTTTCCTTTTAGTTGCTGCTCTTATCCTCACTTTCCCTCTGGGATCCAAAGCGAATCCTATTTTCTCTCTTTTACTTTGTCATCTACGCCCTGTCTAGCCCGTTTCTATCCTGCCTTAAGGCCACTGGAGGTTTAGCAGCCAGACCAGACAGAAAAGAAGTAAGAATAAAAGGGAACAACTGATTGCTTGGCCTTATCTCATTAAGATTCCTATCACTGAGAAGTTTGTTGGAAGAAAGTAAAGATGTGTAGAGGCACGTTAAAAGTACATTACGCAATAAGTAATAGCTGTTTACTCGCTGAATCTCAAACGAGGAAAGACAAAACAGGTGTGCCGTTACATAAAAATGGATATGCACCACTGTCAACGCCACACACGCCGCACACACATGCACACCTTGTAAAAAGAGTCCATTGAAAGCAGAACAACCCACGGAACATCAAGAGCTTCGATGATTTTCCTTGCTACTGTTGTCTTTCCTGAAGCGCTGCCACCACACAGACCTGTGACAGAACGAACATGAACACATTCAGTGGTTTGTGCACATTTAAATCACATCGACAACTGCTGCAGACTTGTGCTATAAGCGTATGAAAAACAGTCAAGTGGCAAGGAAAGCACGTACCAACTTTGCTTAAGCCTGTTATTTGCATGTGTAGGGGGCAGGCGCAAAACAGAGTGGGCTTTTCTATAGTTAAAAAGCCCCATTAGCATTTGAAGCTATTTTAAGTAATCCCTTTTTCTAGCACTAACACACTTGTTCAATATTCCTCGACAGCAAAACTAGACCACAACAAAAGAGTCAAAGCCCTAAAGGCCAGTGGGGACACATAATGGGCTTGTCAATATCCATTAGAAGTAAAAGTGGTGTGCACTGATTTGTGGAAAAATACTTCAAAATGTTTAAATGGGGGTGTCAAGCAACTTTATTAGTCTGAAAAATGTACAAGATGTAAAGTGTTTCAGTAAAATTCTCTGTTGACATCATTTTCTATCTTGAGCTATGTTTGTGTTTCAGTGTTTTTTTTCTCTATTGACTTGTTCTGCAGTTCAGTTACCTTTTAACATGTGTACTGTATGTGCACAGGTTTACATGATATGGACACAAATATTAGCACGTGTCACACCTATAGCTTGTATGACTTTCTATTTCCATGAGAAAATATTTTCATGATGACAGTGTTCATGTCATTTATTGTTGGTAATAATCATAATAAATGTGAATTCAGTGTTTTCTGTTAAATTTAGAGGCTGATTCTTGAGTGAAACTTGATCAAACCAGATGGTTACTGGTACTTTAAAGTGATTATTTGTGAGATTATGATGATTCATTTAATCATTATTTAAGATTAGCAAGACAGAAAATATTTCAGAAATGTAAAGGTAGAACATTCAATGTGATCATTATAATAAAGTAAAGGAAAAAAGAAATAAAATGGAAATCTTGGGCATTTTTTTGTAAATGAAAATAACCTTTAGCTCAAAATAATTATGTTACTTGCAATACCAAATCACATCAAAATATTTATTATTAATGTTCTGTAGCCCAGTGTCTTGTTAGCAATGAAACACCTGATTTCAATGTGTACCATTACTTATCCTATTCCTTATAATGCATGATATTGTTGATTCACTTCAGCTCAAACTTGATATGATTTAACATGTTTTATGCATTTTTATTGTACTATAGGTTCATATACTGACATAATATTTCTAAAATAATGTGGACTTGTAAAAAAACAAAAACAAACAAAAAAAAAAAACATTAAATGTAACACAGATATGAAGATGGAAAAAGAGACTGAGTATCATATGATGGTCATGACGTTACAGTCTGTATGGCTTTGAGGTGACCTACCGATAACAAAAGCCTCTTTGGACTGTGTTCCGTGTTCGTTGTACCAGGGTGGGCGTCCTGCGGTGTAGATGGTTCTCTTGGAGGTGCGTAGGAGTGGCGGCTCCGACTTACACTGACTGGTGGTCCTTTTCCTGGGAGAAAGGCCTGTGCTTACTGAAGGCAGGAGGCGGTCCAGTGAACCCTCGCCTCCTCCGCTGTGAAGAGAAAAACACAGGACAGGAAAGACCATTATTGTCTGCTTCCCCCTGGTACAAACTACACCACCAATATTTAGGTAGAATATGGTGAAAATTGCCCCCCACTTGTACACAGCACATGGTGAGAGTGAAACAAAACTTGCGTTTGTGTTGTGAGTTATGAATGTACAGATATATAGGCTATCTCTCAGGGCACCCTGGGGACACAGCTCTACCAAAGCCAAGAGTCCACCTTTGCTTTTGTTCAGTGATATGATAAAAACACACTTTATAACCTTGTTTTTCTCCTTTTTTTTTTTTTTTTTTAATTGGAGCTGCTGGCTAGTGGACTGTCACAATGGTAACAGAGGTCGAAAGCTCCAACTTGTCATTTTGTGCAGATTTGTGGTTGGTTTATTCTAAGATTTATTTTTATTTAACCGGTACCGAACACATCAGATTAACAACAACCAACTGAAAATAAATGTATCATATTTCTATTGCCACAGGATTTGTCAACTTCTCCATCCCGTTAGACTGAAGGCTGTTACATTTCACCTATTTGCTGTGAGCAGCCAAAACTCTCAGTTAAATTGGGACTCTTCAATGTCAAAGAAAGTGAGAGATACTGCCAGCTTCTGTCCCTTTTTATGGATTTGCTCCAAAAAATGTCACAAAAATCGCTGCAGTAGTTTGTGCGTAACACTGTTGACAGACAGACAAACAGGAGGGAAAACATAACTTCCATGGTGGAGGTAATAAATAACAGCTCTTCAGAGAAAATAATCCGCCGTAATAAAATTCATTGACAAGACAGAATATTTTAAGTGTCAAACAAAGAGTTGAGTTTGTTCCTGTTTTAGCACTGTTTGTCATTGTCACTCGTGTCAGAAGAGCATGTTCCCTGCACAGGCACATTATTATAAAAACAAAATGATAGTGCTGTGTCATGTCCTATCATGAGTTAATGTTTACATGTTCACTTTAACATGCATTGTTCTGTAGAACTGCTGCAAGAAGCAACCTTTAGTAAAAAAAATTTTTCAGAGGAAACATGACTAATACTACACAACCCTCCATGTACCACTGAGTCATACAGTATGTACTGTTCATGTCCTATATTAGGAATGTTATCATACTAATGTACTAGTAGATAGCTTGACTTTGTGCATGCAAGACCAAAGACCAAAGACTGCAAAAGGTTCTAATAAACAAATGATCAAAAGCACATTCAAAACACTGTCCGAAAGAATTTGCATCATTATTCAAACTAAAGCGAGTCAGTCATTATTGTGTAAAACACAGAGAACCTCAGACTTTTCTAATGCAACTATCTTGTATTTCACCATAAAAATGTTTCATCTGCCACTTCTGTAAAAACCTGGTGTTTATACCCATACTAAACAAGTCTATTAGGAGTTTCACTGTGCGGCATTACAGAAGGAATGATCACAAGACAGAGCATGAAAATTCAGACACTCCTAGTCAGTTATGAATCAAAACACAAAACAACTACACAAAGAACTTTTTACACTCCGAGCTGAGTTATAAGGCAACAATTTCAATTCCTGTCATAACGCCTGTTTAGCATGACATGACAACAGTTTGATGAGGATTAAAGAATTGTTGGGTAAGATTAACCAAATATTAACATATCCCATGAAACAAGTTGGATTATTACTGAATCAAAAACATGCAAGTGTGAAAATATTATATGTCATAAGGAGTATTGCCACATAAAGTGTTGTCCTGTTTCATCAGAGTGATTAGCCTGGTCAGGTGATAGTTGCTAACACTTACTTCAATATCCGAGACATCCAAACTTCACCCAAGGAGGACTGTAAAAACCCAGCAGCCATTTCTATCACTAGCTACGAAAAAGTACAGTGGTAGATGTTCCTCTTCCTATTTATCTTGTATTCTAAGTGAACCCAGCCTTCCACATCTTTATATATGTAGGCCATAAACCTTCCCAGGTTCAAGGAGTCAAAGGTGAAACAAACACAAAAGAGAGAGCAAAGATTTATCTTATCACTCTGGACTAACCTGAGCCTGGATGGAGCCAGGGTACAGGCTAAGACTCAGAAAATACATGATCTATGTATGAGGAATGGCACACTTCAGCTGAGTTATCAGTTAAAACCAAACCAGGGTGCCATAAAAGATTAGTGGAAGTTAATATGCTGAATCATGCCCTTGTTCAGTGCTTAAAGCCACAGTGTTCAACCCTCCTAAACATCACAAACAATGATCTATGAATGCAAGTCTGTGAGAAAAAATAAAAGGCTGACAAGTGGTCACAATGTAAGGTACCTGACCCAACACTGCACGACAGCAAATCTATAGATATTCTTTGACCCTTAGAAACTCACTTTGTGAAAAGGTCAAAACAACATAATTGATCACACATTCTGTATATCATCACCTTCCTAAAATACTTTCCAGGTCATTTTCTTTTTAGACTTTTTCAGAAAATACACAAAACTTAACCACAAATTGAGTATTTGATGATTTAGGCAAAAAAAAGAAAAGTAATTTTTGTCAAAAAATTAAGAAAATAATTAAAACAGACACAATTACTGCAAGACAATCCCTCTCTTTGTCTTAAGGGGCTGAAATCAGAAATGTTCCAACAATGATATCAATTGTCTATGATTACACATGTGGAAAAAAACACAAAGTATTGAAATGACATTCATCTAAATAACCTACAATATACTATAACAACCTGAAAAAAAATCCTGCAACACACTTAAACCAGACAATAACATATTTGTTGCCATTTAAAAATTGGACCGTAAAGTTGGACAACAAACTTTGTTAAAACATGATTATATGATTTATGAATATAACAAAAGTCAGTCAAAAATAACCGTCGCTCAGCTGTATATTTTGTGCCATCACAACAACATTACATTAGTGCTTCACACCAAAGCATAAATTCAAGTTACTAAGTGACAGATCTTTCCACAGCATGCCGATCAAAACAACAGCATTTCAGACATAGAAGTTGTAGCCTAGCTGTCAGTCCAGTTCATGCATCTTTAAGGCTTTTTCTCACAGGGTGGAAGACTGCAAACACAATTGTTAAGTGCAACCAAGGTAACTGTAAAGAAAGAAAAATAATGCACTTACCTGCCATCAGATCTTAGTGTCCAACAGCCAGATATTCTAGCTCCTGAGTAACCCGGTAGAGAGTTCATAACTGGAGAAAAAATATAATGGAGGCTTCTCCTATGTGTACTCTGCAAATTGTGTTTTGTTTTTTTTTTATCTTATATTATTGCCAAAAGGTATGGTTAGGGTATATACGCTCAACCACAATAAAGCACTCAGCAGCAATGCCCTCAGGTGCAACACATCCACAGAGAGAGAGAGAGAGAAAGTGGGCTATATAGAGGGGAGTCAGCTTGGATGAGAAACGAAACTTTTAACATCAGTTTTGTTTTCTGTTTCTTCCATTCAGTAGAGAAATAGAGGGACAGGCAGTGCGACTTGGTAGCGAGTACACTCACTGTCTAACTACAGCACAGCTTTTCCCTCCTCTTTCGTTCACTCTCTACTCCTCCCCTTAGTCGTCCAGCCAACAAATGTAAGAGGATAACCTACCCTCCAGATTATGTTCATTAGGTGGTATTAATAGCATCAGGTTAGGGCCAGACCTTCCCACTCCTGGCACATACACATTCATAAACACACACATACACATGCCAAGCTTGGGTCATCTGTCTTTGACAGCCAGTGTCGCAATATGTCAGTAGAGGTGAAAGCGAGGAAAGAGGAGAACCACAGAGGCACCAAGAAACAAACAGAAGGAAAAACTGGGAAAAGGAGGAAAAGGCAAACAGCCAGCTTTTATTCAGCTCTGTTGATGTGGTTGGCTAAATTCACAACAGAGATGCTTCAGGCTGCGTTGGGGAGGAGAGAAGGGAGGGAGAGAAAAGACGACGCAAGGGAAGGGCAGAGGGGAGGCGATTTGCTATTCCCCTGCAGGGAACCGACATGTCTCTGTGTGCCTTACACCAGAGTCTGGAGACGTCAGCACAGCAGCAAACACACCCACATAAAAACACAAACACAAACAGCAACCTCTCAAACCTAGCTTCAGTCATAGAGAAGAGTGGGGAATAAACAGCATGATGAAACCTAACACTACTGCTTTATCAGCTGACAGTCTGAGGAACAGCCCTGGGCAAAGCATGCAATCTTGCTGAGACACCAACATATAAACACACACACATTCATAGACACACTGACACTCCTCCTGGGTCACCACTTGCACAGACAAACAAATCATTATTCTCAGAGATCAGAGGAGACAGGCTAATTGTTTTCCAGAGCAGCAAAAACAAACCCAAGAGCTGTGGAGGCTGCTGCTTAGGATCAGCACCACTTAAACTACAAGACTCGGTTTAAACCTACTTTTTAACGTTTCCAAATATTTGCTAATGCATGAAGTTGACAAACCCTCATTTTTGTTTACTTCCTCTTTAAAACTACAGGGGGATCACACAAGGGAATTCTGTGTTTTTCTTTTATCTTCAGGGTAGTTTTGGGACTGTAGCTGTTGCTTTAACTGCAGTTAGAAGACAGCTGCAAACCAAGAAAGCACTTCGAAACAAGAAGCCTGAACTGGTTGCTATGCCAAACATTCAGCTATCGCTCTGTGGCTACAGAGACGCACAGCAGGGAAACAAATCCAGCTTGAGCAAAACTTAAAATTACTGTGCAACTAGTAGAGTTAGAAAAGCATTACTACTGTATGTATTCCTTAGAACATAAAATACAGAATACACATTTAATGTAATGACTAGAAAGTGCCAAAATGTAAGTCACATCTTGGGGATGCCATAAATAAAGGTATAAAATCTTTCAACATGACCCAAATTCCAAACACTTTCTAATCTATTTTAGAAAGTAGAACAACATTATGTAAGTACAGACACAAAGGGGATAAAATAGCACTTGTCAAATATCACACAATTCAATAACTCATTTCATAATCCTACAACTATTACTTGAGCATAGTGTAATATATGTTTTAATTTGAGTTAAGAGTTTTTTGAGGCATTTTTTGAGGTCTTATAATATGATTTCCTCCACTTTGTCTTAAAAATTAAATGACAGTAAGACTTTTTTTTTTGCTGTTTTATTGAAATCAACACATTCTTAAAGTCTACTTTTAATTACAGTCTCTTAACTGAAATTACTGAAGAAAATAAAATATATTTAGCTGATATTTTTCTTTTAGTAGCACTATTCAGCTGTATTAATACCAAGTAGTAACAGAGTCTTAGTGGATATGGGATATACCAATGCAAGTGACACCCTCTTGTGGCTCAGTTGGAAGTTAGTTTAGCTGTGTGTGTTTATAGAGAGCTAACTAACAAATGTATAACATATCCAGCAAAAATATTAGACATTAATCGGTGATTATTTAATCCTACAGATTAGTATTTGTCTTTAGTGGAGATGTCAATATATGTGAAGTGTTTTCATGCAGTGCCAACATTACCATGCCATGCTTGGCTGTTCTGCTAACACCAAGCAGTCAGCCTTACTTCCTCTGCTTTAATCTAAGAGGGATATTACTATTATTTAGAATTATATATAAACCTATAAATTTATATGTTAAATACGACAGTGTCAGTGAATGTGTGTTACAATATTTTGCTTACCTGCTTTCGTTCTTACAAAAAAAAAAAAAACATGACTGTGTTGGTTGGTGCCTCGTGTTAGTATATGGTTAAGAAAACTGTAATAACCGTTTAACAGAAAGGACAAAACATAAAAACATAAAGTTGTTCACGTTGACATCTGTTTGATACCACTGTTTTCGACATACGTCACCTTCATTACAGCGACAAATGACATATTTTATTTTACAGTGACAGAGAACATGAAGGCACACTTTGTGACAAGTCGTGCTTCCGTGAAGATGCTTGCCAAATCTACCGGCGAATTTCAGTCGCCCGGAATTTATTACGGTTAACTACGGGTTACAAGTAATAACCAAAATCGCAAACGAGTTACCTGTTTGACATGGACGAAGTTTTTTCTTCGTTCTCCATCTTTGGGTGCCTTTCTTCTATGCTAACAGCAGACATTGCTGTTCTATTGACAACCAGGTGTTGGGAGTACAGTTAGCATTGAGGCATGACGGGGCTTGTAGTCAAATTCAATTTTACTTTCATTATTGGTACAGCAGCGCCACCTCAGAAACGACCTCAAGTCCCAGAATGCACTGGGCCATACTTTGGATCTGTATCATAGTATTATAATACATACACAGGGCCTTTCCCAGGGCTGGCTGTGGGTTAAGTTCGACAGGCCACGTGTGACTTATGTCACAAAAAATATTACACTATCGAACAAATGAGGCAATTTAGTCAACAAACTTTTATTAATTAGTTGAGGGATACTAATGCACAGGAAATACAACAAGTTTGGGAAAAAATTGTAACAGTTCAGACTCAAAGGAGGTTAAACCTCCAATGTTAGGTACTATACAACTTAATTTTAGATATGGAAATCTTCAATTTATCATTAGTCTCATTTCACCTGTTATTTATATATCACAATCAGTTAGGTGCTACAACATTATTTCTTAAAACTCTCGACAGTTTCATCACAATGGCCCCGACAACAGTGGTGGATGCCACTTTCTGCATACAAAATAATCCACTGTTGTCCAAATAAAAGGGTAAAATTCTCAGGCTGTCTACATGGATTAACCTTGGTTTTGGAGATAACATTACTGACAAAGGGAAGACACTTGAGCCTGCTGTTTCCCCAGGTACAAAAGTCACACCACACACAGTCCAGGTAACTAGAAAGCTCCAACAACACTCCTATTTCAAGCCTATTTCATGGTATAGTAAGTGCACTAAATACAGAAACAAACACACATACATATGCCTTGTTGTCCCATATTGAATAGATATAATAAAGGACTCTCTCGATGTGTTTGTCGTCATGTACTGAAAAGCTCAATTTATGTGCATCATCAAAATGAATAAAATAACAATGTATGCCGACACATAGGCCTACAATGTTTTTTTGTGGTCTACAAATTTTTTTTTCTTTTTAAGGATTTCATAATATGTAAAAAAACAAAAAAAACAAACAGAACAAAACATTTTCAAAGCAAACAAATAAAAGAAGGGGCGTGAAAAAAGCCATACAATTTTGAGAATACACATCAATATCAAAATATCAGCAAGCCAACAAAACCAGCTAACTATGGTGTATTGCTGTACTCTCTAAACATGTTGCAGTTAGCTTACACTGCGGGATAGATATGTGTTTTCCACATCATAGGAAGACAGATAGTAAAGGGTGAGATAAAATATAAAATACCCACTGTTAAAAGCAGTGCTAAACTATCATATTGCAACACCAAAGCTTGTTGGGTAAACACAGTCAATGTGACGTTATTAATGAAACGAGTAACAAGCAGCTGATGAACTGATTCTGTGCCACAGCATAACACCCGACGAAAAAGTGTTACCATTTCTGACATCCAGTCATTACAAAGGTGCTAACTGTATAATAAACACACATACACACACACACACAAGGTCTGGACAACTCATATTGAAAAGGTCCGAGGACCAGTCAGTGCTTCTCTAACTTATCTTCTCTGTCAGCTGAACCTGGATAGAAGAAAAAGGTCCATCCCACTAACAGAGACAGACACATGCATAATCACCCCCATCTGAAAATACTCCACCGGTTGATTAAAAATGGAGAAATTCAGCTCATATCTTTGCTTCAAAATAGAAAAGATCACAGCGTAGGATGGCTCCATCTGGGACATACCTACAAATTTCAGATTCAATGTTTCTCGAGAAATGCTCTGTTGACATCAGTGCTTGATTTAAAACGATGACATTGACATTTGTTGGTGCAAAAATTCATTGAACTTGCCTGTAGAGAGAAAAATGGCAGGATGGATTAGTGGACTTGAATCATCTCAGGTCCTTAAGGTAGAGTGGCAAGTAAAGCACCCTTATTATCTCATCAGTATCCTCACATCACAACTTTATTCAAAGCTATCAGATTGCTATCTAGGCAATACACACAAGAGAATATAAAATAGATCTGTCTGTTTCTTTTTAAGCAAGCGAGTCATTATTTGTTTTACTATTATTATTATTATTATGGAGATGCACTGCAAATATAAATGGAATATTTCTGTACTTCTCATATTCTCAAATCATTAATATAACAGTGGATTCAAGTATCTACTTTGATTTTGTTAAAGTTAACACAATTGCACACGTTTAGAATTGAAATGAAAGTCATTTTAGATAATATTTGTTTGTCTTTATTTTTCCTTCTAAAGCTAATCTAACAAAGTGGTAAAAGCAACCTTAAAAATTCAACAAGACCAGTTATGGCTTTGTTTTGTGAGTCATAATTTTTTGGTCATGTTGGATTTCAGATACTAACTACAAATAATTAACCGTGCTTCATTATCTGGGAAAAGACAAATGTAGCGTTTCTTTTTTTTTTTTGTAGTTTAATTTTTATTAGAGCGTAATATGATCCCACTCCTGTGCCTGACTGCCACTAGGTTAGGTTGAATACTCCTGGAGTGCAAAAATACAAGAGGGGAGTTAGAAGGGTTAAGGGTTAAAGTGCAAGGCAATAACTTTGAGCATCCAGGAATTAATCCATATACCTTATTATATGTAAATCTTCATTTGCAGGTTTTCTGTTTAATAAAAGCTTACTTTCGCCAGCCTCTCTATAAAAGATAGTATTTTTATTCTCTCCTCAGCTCTTTGATTCCAGTTACCGCAGTAGCCAGAGTCATATGGCCTCTTTGAATATGATCTTTACTTATTTGATTGTGCTGCAATGGTGCAACAAGCTTCACACAAAATCCGTCGTTCTGTCCAACATTTAGCTTTGCCAGTCCTTTTTTTAGACAGAATACTTCAAGTTTTTTTTTTTGTTCAAAATCAATCAAACAATGCCTTATTTGCTATTACTGTAGCTGAATAATAATAATAATAATAATAATAATAATATGATGTATACCTTACTTCTTTTTCAATACTCTGCTTATTAATTTCAGTGTAAATCTGTGGAAATAATTTTGTGACAGTTATGGTTGTCAATGCAGATCAATGCAATTCGTCGTTACGTGATGCAATAAAATTAAACTAATTGTCACAGGAGGAGCTGAAGGAGTGGAATATCATGAACAACTGACCGACATTTTAGCTTATGTGACATTTGCTTACTGAAATTTAAAAACATGAAAAACAAAAGTTAAACCAGAAACAGAGAAGAAGAAAAAAAATCAAGTTAAAAACAACATTGCACTTTAGCACACACTGCAAAAATTCTGATTGCTCATGATCCGATTGGACATGACAGGCTTGAAAATGATCGATGGCATCATTGCTTTGAGTATATAGATATATAGATATAGATATTGTTTATCTACACAGTACAGTATATTTGTGGAAAAAAATGTGAAAACACTAGCTATAATTAAATGACTTCACCATGCTAATAGAATATCCTTTTTTAAACCTCTCAAGCACAACATGTAATAGAGAGAATTACACTCCATTTGTTTCGCACACTATTTCTGCATTGAAATTGAAAATGCTATCCATGTAGAAATCAGGATTTTATCTTTGATCACTACAGACACCCCTGCTGTGAGTACAGAAACTGAAATGTGTGACTTAAAAAGGAGACAAAAGTGGAATGGAGAAATAAAACACTACTGTTATACAAGTATGCGTTGCAACAGTAGACATGTTATACATGGGGTCTTGAAACCAAGATTTGAAGTCTGTACTAAAGATTTTACTTCTTAATGGTTGGTTTAGCTTTCTTCTCGGCACCAAGTCCTTGTGGAGTTAGAAAGGTCTTTAAGCTTCCTGGCATAACATCTATAGTAAGCATCTCCTCTGGCCCCTGGGTCGACAAATGCAGAGCTACTCTGAAAACAACAGCCTCTTAGGTTTGCTTCGTCTGGCGGCACAGGCATTGGGCTGTCTATTTTGGCCTGAATAAATGCTGTCCGTTGGGTCAGAGATATGGGTGGGGGACTGTGGTGGGGCAGAGGAAGAGGTGTCATCAGAAGTTGAGTCTTGAGTAGTGGTAGGTTCTTCAGTTTTTGTTTGGAGAGATTCAACCACAGGGGGCCGCTCTTTGGGCTTGCGACCCCTCTTCTTACCGGAGGTGGCACCGTTCCTCACCTCTTCTTTGATCCCATTGTTTTCTGGTGCTTTGCTCTTGCTACTGGAGACCACCTGACTCGCGGCTGCACGGAACCAGTTCTGAGACAAAACACAAGGTTACTGATCAGTTCAAGACTTTAAGAAAAAAGAGAATGTAAAACAACCCATGATCTGTACAGTGTGTCACACAGTTAACTTCCCATTGTAGACTGTATTCATATACACTTTTTTGGGGGGAATTATCTGCCTAAGGTACAGTATATCACAACATTTCTCAGACTATGATAAAATAAATTAGGAAACAAATATCAAAAGGGCTGGGTGCCTTATGTTTTCCACATTTAAAGTGCCTTTTCATATATACTGTATGTACATTTATGTACATTTATACAACACATTTCTAAATCTTACAGAAACAGTCTGAAAAGTGATTGTTTTCTAGTGTGCAGACAGTGTTTTGAAGTAGAACTGAGCTCAGAGATAATTATTCCTTTTGAGTAACACCTATTCTCTTGTTTAATTCATAGAATTAAAAAGATTGATATAATCTTTCTTTATTAGTGATATCAGTTTGGGAAATTTTGACAACTTTTATTCTGGAAACATTTGCTTGCTGGTTTTCCAATATCTTGTTTCAACAACTTATATGACAAACATATTAAAAGGAAAGAACTGTAACAAAGTGTGGTTCTAAATGTGCTTTAAAAGTCTGGATAACAGACCCACCTGTGAGTGTGTTTTGCTGATGTGGTACTTGACACCACTCTCTGAGCTGAACTCCTTCTGACAAATCAGACACGTGTACTTCCCCAGCTCTCCACCACCCTACAATGCAAACACATATATGTCAGTTTTAACAACAAAACATGTTGGATGAATCCTCAGTGCCAGTTATATTAATATTTCTTCTGTATATTATTTATTAAAGTCTTACTTTCTCTGCTGTTTTAAGATTTATAGAACATTTCTCCTATTATATTCCAAGTCCAGTACACGAAAACCGGAGAATTACTGCAGTATTCAAGCATGGATGTTCATATGCAGTATACTGTTCACCACAGAGAGGAATATGATCCAGTAATCAGTGCAGAGTGTGTGTGTATATACCTGGCTGCAGTTGGCAAAGTGGGCTTTTAGTCCTGACACACTGGAATAAACAGCTTCACAGTTCTGAGAAAAAGTATAAACACTACGTAAAGAAACTGATTCCATGCAAACTACTGTGTTACGAGTATGAACTATTAGGGAAAGCATTGGATTAATGATTTGATTCAGTGAAAGTTCTTACTTCATTGGTGCAGCAGATGAAGCCCTTCTCTTTGACTTGGTTCTTCCATGTCTCCAGTAGCTCAGGGCTAAAGTTGGGGAGGCCAGGTCGGGTGTAGTTTAACTAAACACAAAACACACATAAGTAGACTGCAGAATGTAAAGTGTTTATACGCTGATGACTTAAACCAGTGCCTTATGATGTACTATTTGGCTTTCATTGGCGTGTGTGTCTATCATGCCCACTAACACTGTGGGTTATCTTTCCACCACACGTCCTTTTTCTAGCCCTCACCCTTTTGCTGTCGGGTACCAGGTCATCCTTGATGCGACGCTTTGTTCCCCAGTCTTTGGCCAGCTCGTCCTCTGCTATCTCCTGCAGGTGGAACACAGCCACCTGGGCTGATCTACGCCTCACTCTGCCACTGGGGGTCCTTTCAAAGTCCTCCCCCAGGCTGTCGTTCTGTGTTGGTTTTTCTTTGTCTCGCTCCCTTTCCTTTTCCCTCTCCTTTTCTTTTCCCCTGTCCTTCTCGATTGCCTCCCGCTCCTTTTCCTTCGGTTGGATGGATGGTGGTTTGTCCTGCCATTCCCTCTTCTCAGGTTGGCTGTGCTCCTTTTTGCATCCTGATGGAAACTCCTCAGAAACCTGGGGGGCCAGTAAAACTCATTTTAGATGACAAAATATGATTAAACCTGTACTTCTTTTAAAGTAGTTATACATTTTATCAGGATTAGATTATTATTAAGGAGGAAATTATTTTCTCAAAGACTGTGTTCATGAAAGTCCCCTGTCCCCATTTATGATTAAATGTTATGCATAATTATTTGTCTTACACGCTCTTTGCCGGTATTGTTGTTGGTGTCCGTGATGTTATCCTTGATGTTGGTGGTAGCTGCAATCGTGGTGCTGATGGCCGGGGCGTGTTCGGTACGAGCATGGTAGTCTCTACCGGCCTTGGAGCGGTAGGATTTTCCACAGTGCTGGCAGAGAAACACAGGCTTCTCATCATCAGAAAACTCTCTTCCACAACGCTTTTGGTGGTACTGGTAGCCCATCAGACTGGAGAAGTGGGCCGAACAGGCCTGCATATGTATGCGTGATTGTACACATTTAATGTGTGTGTGTGTGTGTGTGTGCGTGCATATGTGAGTTTAATGACAGAAATGAAACAGAATGCAAAGGGGAAAGTAGGTAAGTGGAGCACAGTGTCGGATTTACTGTATAATATTAGTGCATTTGGTTAATATCGTGTGGTTTGTGTTAAACAGATAGAGAAAAGTGGAGAAACCACTCATTTTTCAATATGAAGACATGTCAATGCACAGAATCTATTTTTTGCAGCTCTTTCTCTTTTCCTCTCTGCCTTTTGCACTCTCGTATGAGTAATGGGAAGCAGAGTGTTGATGTGGTTTTGGGCAACATGTCAAGAACAAGGCGTAAAGGAAAAAAGGGAGAGAGGTAAAAGGAGGCAGACACAAATAGTGAAGCCTGAGGAGAGGGAGAAACAAAATCGAAACTGGCAGGTGAAAAGAGGGGAAAATATGAGATGAGAGACAGGATGGTTGTACAAATGGAAAAGAAGGACAACAGAAAGACAAGTAAAGAATGGAAGGAAGGAGGACAAAACAGGGGGGAAAAAAAGAAAAAAGCAAGCATACCTCACTAGGACATTTGATTCGTCCAATCTGTTTGAGTACTCTGCGCAGCCTTTCCCTCTCCCCGTTCTCGTCCCCCGTCTGGTCTTCACTCCCTGAGGGCTGAGGGGGAACAAACACAACGTCACATACGTGTATCCCACCACAGCACCTTCTCTTCCATCCCAGCTTAAAAAAAAAAAAAAAAAACACCAATGAAAATGTGTTTTCCATCTCAGCTGCTCACACTGTGCCAGAATCATTAAATGGTTTCATGGTGAGGCAGTTACTCAAGGCATGTTTATGACAACTGTCAAACTCATGTTTTCACTCGAGTATTAGCTGGTGCCAAACCCCAGCCAAGACCAGGACAACAGATGGTGGGGCTGCCAGGGAGGAGTAGGAAGAAAAGTGTGTGACAGAGAATGGCTTTGCTGAGGAAACCCAGTGTACTGAAATATTTTTTTTCCTGTATTAACATACAAAGAATGAATAGAAATGATTAAGATGCAATCCTATGTGTCTGTTGAGGTAAGGAGATGAGATACCGCCAAAATAGTAGTACAAGTAAATCACACTCAAGCCTGCAGGCGTGACAACAGACACCAGCTCAGTGTTTGATTTACACTCTCAGAGGAAGAAACCATGAAACTACATCAGCATGTATTCTTAATGCCTCTATCAAACAACAGAGAGAAAAAGAGCAAGCATGACTGAGAGAGAGAACAGGCTCTAGTATCACAGGAGCAACAGCGACATCAAGGTCAAACTCAGTGGGCGACCCCTGTCCTTCTGTCTGCCTGCTGTGTTTTCCCACACTGCTTTCAGGCTGTTCCATGTGACAACGTACCAGATGCACGGTTAACGAGACACCAAATAAAATCTAACCCACAAAAAGTCTGTTTAGGGATATTCAGACAAATATTCTCATTGACCGAGTGCTATTTTCTTGAAATTATACACTGAAACATTAATAATATTTATACTTGTTTCCAAATTCCTGTCATTATCTGTGAGTGACAGAAAAAATGTACAACTCAAAAGAGTCAATCGTTGTAGCAGTAAAAACCTACTCAGATCAGGAGCTCTAATTATCTCATATCAAAAAGGTGGCAGGACCTCGGATTTAAAGTCCACACATACACATGGTGTTGTCTCTTGTTCTGCAGGATTGGATTCCTGCCAATAAGGTCAGGGCGCAACTAGTCTGAACTGAAGACAAATGGCTGTATCAAACAGTTTAGCCTGGCTGACACAGATGGCCCACTAATCTACTGTATTGAAATTGAAAACATCCCACAACCCACATGGACATACTACACAGCTGCACATACTGCAGATCATAAACTATGGAACCAAAACACGCGAACATACATGCTTCATACCACAAGGTATGGTGTATGTACATTCATTAATGTTTAATGATACTTTCTCAAACAGGCAGTGTTGAATTATTCAGCAAAATTCACAGCACCATCATAGCGCTGATGCAGGAGTGTCATGATAATATCTTAATGAAACTATCTACTGTCACAGTTAAGACAGCTGCAAAAAGAAATGTGAGCATACCAAGACCTACCTGTATCAGCAGTTAAAGTATATGATCATTTACACCAAGATCCAAATTTTAACAAGTAAAGGCTGACAACGACCACGCAACACACTGTGTACCATAGCAGAGTGAAAAATAAATTAATATTTCATAGATTAATGTACATATACTGTATGTAAATGCATAAATGCAGAGCAGCTCAACAAACCCTATGAAAGCTGACACCAGTAGCAGTGTATGTCCATACATAGAGACATAAGTACAAGTGTTCCTGCCTCCTGAATGGGTGTAATGTCATGGTGTGGTGTCTAGTGTAGTGCAACTACCTTGTTTTGTGGGTCAGTGTGGCAGGTGAAACACTAGCTCTGTGATTCCCATGTATCCTAATCTGGGCTTTGACTACTGACTGATGGAGGAAGGGGTTGAGGATCAGGCAGAAAGTACCATTCATTTTATACAGTGAATTTCACCAGTGTGAGCAAACAAACAAGTGAGGGTCTAAGGATATAGTGTCATCTATGTATGTATGTATGTATGTATGTATGTATGTATCTATCTATCTATCTATCTATCTATCTATCTATCTATCTATC